>JASANG010002064.1:0-77450 GCA_030248215.1 Enoplolaimus lenunculus
GTGTGTGCAGTGTCAGGTTGCATATAATATTTAAAAATTGTGACAATATTTCTAAACCGTTTTGGTTTTGTGTACCAAAAGTCACAGTATTAAGCGACCAGTTGCGGCTTGTAGTTTAGTCAACATAACCGATCTTAATGTTTCGGAAATATAGCGAAAGTTGCACTCGAAAATAACTCGTAAAACTTGTGCTGATTGCTAACGTTTGCAGTATTCATTTGAAATCTGAAGCCGCAAAATTTTAGATACCCAGATGACATTTGAACATGTGAAAAGGTTAAAGTTTTAGTTTTTATACAAGATTACGGCACTATTTATTGGCCTGGTTTTGTTAGACAATGCTATGCACAATGTGAAGTTGTTCGTTGTATCATTTCATCAGCGATGGGCCTATCGAAGCCCAGAAAACCATGGTGTGACTAGGATGACACTATACTTATCATGCGGCGGCGTCCGTCACCATGCGGTATGGCACGTAAGTAATTCACGTACAATACCGCAAGGTGATTTACGACGGCGGGGCGGCGCCGCAAGCCACACGACAAACACACGAAGATAGACGGCACCGGACGTCATCAAAAGTATACAGGCGTAGCAAGGATTAGGTACGGTTTGGCGATGTGTAATCCTTACTTAAAAATTATTCTGACCTCTTGCATCCAAAAGATTAATTTAAAAGCCTATAAAGAATTTGAACAGAAGTTCGAATCTTTAAATTTATCTGTTTGAAATACAAGAATACAGCATGTGACTAGGATGCTCTAGTAAATTTTCTCACCACCCTAAAGCTAAACTTTAGTCTAAACCTAAACCTAAACATATGTTTACAAACTTTATTCTCATCTAAGTTATATATACCATCACTGTTAATTCCAATGAGTTGATTAATCAATTCATCTAGCGAGTTGTTTATTTCTCGATTAATATCAGTAAACATTATATAACTCACCCTGAGTTGAGTGGACTCTGGATGAGTTGATTAATTAACTTAGAATGAATTGAATAAACTCAAAATTCTGAGTTACTGAGTGATTAAGCTCGCTCTGAGTTAAAATCAACTCAGAAATTTACAGTAAAGATGTATAAATTTACCTGTAGCATGGAAAGTGGACAAGAGCCAAATTATGTTAAATCTAAACGAATTATTTAACCAATCAGCTCAACAGTTATTTTACTTAAAAGACTTTTGAGCTTAAGTTTCTTTGGCGTATGTGTTACATTGCTACAATATATTCACACCGAGTTGTCGCCATGTTGTCGGAAATTTGTTCTGACGCTATTTCTACATGGTATAATCGTGGTCAATATTTTCTGATATTTCATTAATGAAATGTGAAAGCTAAATGAGAACAAAGACGAATAAAAAAAATTGTTAAACGATTAAACTCCAAGCGAGAACCAGAAGCAGTAAGCTTGTTTATTTGTCAGCGAAATTAAAAATAAACGCTGTGAGAAAACAGATCTGAAAGTTTCCTTGAGCCGTTTCGCTTTCATACTAAGTTTCTAAGAATTAACCGATTTTGTGCATTTCAATCTGTTCGTAAAAATCATTTTTGACCATGTTATTGAAATGAAACATTTATGTAAATGTTGCAGATTTTTAAAGAATGTGAAGAAAATTTGACAATCATGCGCGTTTAATGCCTTTAAAGAACTGGCAGTTTTGCGCAGTTAACGAATTTGAAGGAAATTTGTATAATTTTGCGTAGTTCATTCAAACAGTTTGTGCAATTAATATTTTCCCCAATAACGAGTACTGAATATTAATGCAGCCGGCGTTAAGTGATATGCAGAATTACATCCATTGACTTAAGATGTCCAACTTACCAGAAGCAGTTTTCCTAGAAATATTGCTTTTTTATATTGTTTACAAATAAAATCGATTTCAAAACAACTGATAATTGTTTTAGAAAATTCCGGGACGATTCTAAACAAGAGTATGCAACTTACCTAAATTAACGTGGTACAGGATGCATTAGTGTGGTGTTCCGTTTTTGGCTTTTGACTTTAGTTTATGTTAAAATTCACTTTAATATAAGAATATATTTAAAGAAAAAAATTTTTACACTTGAAGAAAGTAAAAATCCGGAAATTCAGCCAACCTCTTGTGCCAATTAAGTAGCTATGATAGAAAAATAATAAACAATTTAAGCTTTTTATTAATTTTTATTATACGTGGCAAATTTGAAATAATACCTGTGCTGGCGCAAAATGTAACATGTGAAACGAAACCATACCGCCGCAACTGGTGTTTGTTTAACCATTTCCTAATAAAAGTAACATTGGCACACGCAAGTGTGATTAAACAACATAGTTGACCCCCTTTAAATGAGGGTAGGGTAGGTTTACTGAAGCATACTTTATTGTTAATCTCTTGCTTACCCCCCTGATTGAGGGGGGTCGAACAGCAAATAATTGCAAAATACGTAGAGTAGAATTATCATTCATGTAATGTGTAGCACATGTTTGCAACAAGCCGTGAGAGCAAACTCGCCACAAAAGTTAACCTTGTTTAGCTGAGTGGTGCTGGTAACCGCATCACAGCCGAGAGCGTGCCAAGATCCCATCTACGGTTGAAATTAGACTTAAAAGGAAATCTATTAAAAACAAATCCAAAATATTCTTGTGAGCAGGATTAATTCAATTATTTAAAATATGTTGCTGTGGAAACTTCGACATATCGACTTCGTCGAAAAATTAAATACAATGAAACATCGTTCGATTCGTTTTTAACCATAAACCTAGGTCGTTTTCTATCATATTTTACGGTGCAGCAAACAGCATAGCCCGCTTTCGGCTGAAAGTAATAGAATCAAAATTGACGGATAACGGCATATTTTCCATTGGTTTACAGTTAATTGTACGTTTTGATCCTTGTGCTGCGAGGCCTTTTTTGTGGTATATATATTTTTTTTATTTATTTATTTATAGACATATATAATGTATAATTTAGGTTGCATTGAATTATGCGATGTGAAGAGTGCTAAAAAGACATAAACCGTGTTGGGTGGAACGCGAGTGGTGTTTATACGTTACGTTTATCAATAATTAATTACATTCATCTTGAGCAATGAGGTGTGCATTTTGCATACTGTCTTACTGGGGGCACAGGTTTCGTCAATAAGTTCAAGGCAGATTGTGTTGGTGTTTTTGTTTTCAATATATAATATTGAACAATTGGTTTTGCGTTTTACATGTCAGAATGATTTGATATTGAATGACAGACCGCACATATGTGATGGTTTAATAGTGATTATAAAATTTAAATTCTAAAACATTTCAAACCTGGTTTTGAATGGTTTTTTATGTGCGTTTTTGCGAGAAAACTGTAAAATAACCAAAACTTTGAAAAAACACATTTTTCAGTCTTTGATAGTTGCCCTAAAAACCGCCTGTCGTGTGGCAACTCATATTTAAAATTATAAGCTAACTAATTAACTATAAAAGCAAGCCAAAGCCAAGGCCATGTAGGACTCTAGCACACTTTTTCATTTTTAAATTTAAGGTTTATGCATAAGTTAGCTTTTTCTTAAACCTAAGCCTCACCCTAAACTTGCCAAAGTTGAAGCGATACACGCATACTGGGATCAAACTGTTTTGAATAGCTTATTTTAATGTTAATCCTTTGGTATACTTGCATCGAATTTATTCAGTTGTGCTCTGAAAGTCCAGCATCCGCCGCTAAAATATTTAATAGATGTGATGCACATGATTTGTTCTTTGCGATCGCTCATGTAGGTTTATAGCTGAGGGGCCGATGCTTTTGACTACTTTTTGCTTATTTTTAGGATTAATCTTAGGCGTTAGGTTTACACTTAGTATATGCTTTAACAACTGTAACGGCCCTCATCCGTACATTGGCCCATCAGAAAGTTGAAAGTAGTATGACATCAAGATATTGATGTGTATTAATCAACGTTTCATTTGTCTCTGAACAAGGAAATAGAGAGATTATACAACTCCCTTGAAATATTTTTTCTTAGCAAGCACTACTTTTGATTACTACTTCCTATAGTATTCCTATTAAAACCCTTATAACATTTCGTTAATTCCTATTTTATTCCGATTAAAGATATGCAACGAAAGCGTTTCCGCATCCGGATATCCTGTCTCCGATATATATCGAACTTTTTGTTTGTGCTTGTAAAAAATAGCTCCAAGTAAACGTACGGTTAAGTATTTTCCGGGCTCGTTATTCTCAACGGTGTATAGCACATATCGTCACTACTAACAATAGGTTTGTACACTTGCCAGAAAGTGAGACCAGTAGGAGCGGTAGGCTTAGTCTTACAAATATGTTTATACTACTGTTCGCCGCTGCTTCATACATTGGCCAGAATTAACATACGCCGTTTAAAATTGCTGATTGATATATAGTAGCAACCGGGCCGCAACTACGGCAGGTGTGACAAAGATCATTTTGGACACTTCTGCCGAAATAATTTTTTTGACAGCCTATGTTTGAAAAATTTTGCTCACCCCTCTATATATCTTCTTCGCCCTTAACAATCCTAGTAGCGTGCACCTTATCTGAGCCCAAATTTTAAGCTTGAAGCGAAAGTCAATTTTTCTAAAGTTCATGAATGTGTCTCGCTTAATACCATAAACCCTTGACTTTGCCCAAAATACCTCACACGTTTTGTGGACGTTTTGTAGTGCATCTACGCTTAATAACTGTGAAACATTGTGTTGATAGCTTGCACTGAGATGCTCACAATCCGTGATGTGAACGTCGACCGCCGATCGATTAGCAAAACGCTGGACCGCCCACGCCGTTTTCAGTAATTGCAACCGTCGGGGCGGACCAGAATTTGCACAACGCTGTCATTATGAAGTAGCTTCATCGAGTTCGGACAGGGCTTGGATCGAGCCTGACGGCTTGTATCATGCCGCACAATGGGGTCACGTTTGGTTCCATGAAAAAAACCGTGCCGCACCGAAATCACGAAAATAGCAGATATTTAATGAACTTCTGGTACGACTGGAAAAACTGGATGGGCCTTACTCCCCATTTCTGCCTTCGGGCCGCCGGCCGCAGCATTGTGCCGATCCCATCGCGGAATAAATTTGTAATCTATCAAATTTAGTCAGCTTTTAAGTTTTTAATTAACTGAAGTACGCATTTAAAACAACAAAATGGTTAAGCTATTATTTAGCACGTTACTGTCGTACTTAGTACAATTTGAGAAACATAGCCATTAAGAATAACTGAAAAATTTTCAATTAAAACAGCCTTTAGTTAACTAATTTGAGTTGACAATTTCAGATAGAT
This sequence comes from Enoplolaimus lenunculus, assembly GCA_030248215.1. Lineage (NCBI taxonomy): Eukaryota > Metazoa > Nematoda > Enoplea > Enoplida > Thoracostomopsidae > Enoplolaimus > Enoplolaimus lenunculus. The sequence goes on from JASANG010002064.1 coordinate 5,273, forward strand.
TGTATTGCATTGTATAGCGTTGCATCTCTATGAAATAAATAAAAACCTATTTAAAGTGTCACCCATTTCTATACCTAAATTTACCAAGTAACCAAAATTAATGGTTGCCTAGTCAGACTTTAATCATATATCATTCAATTCATTGCTACGACGTACAGTATTTTTCATTATTGTGACACTTCATGCCGCATTGATCTGGGCCTGTATTCTCAAATGAGTGTAGCACCTATCACCAGTTGTAATAGATCGTGTGACTTTCGATCCATTGAACCCTGAGGCTTAACATTCAGCACATTTTTCGCATATGATTTGGTCTACTCCGGTACCGATTTTGAGTTCAACAACTGCAATAGTTAGTGAGATTTAAAACCTAATACTAACTAATGATAGCTGCGATTCACGTTTGACAATATTAGCGTTGGGCTCAAAAAATCATTTCGCTACAAGTCTGGATTAAACAAGATGTAAAATCAAACTAAAAAAATTTAATGCCTACAGAACCCTTTTTTGGACACATTATTTTAACGCTGTATAGACGAGTATTACTCCAATTTTGTGAACTATGCAATACAATTTAGCTTGCAAATGAAAGTGGTGTGTGGTAGGTCCAAACACACGCTGCAGAAATTTCTATTTCTTTCTGCAATAAAGACTGAAGCTATGTTTTCTTGTTTTTTGTTTGCCTTTGTTTTATAATTCCCACAAGCTTAAGCTAATCCTAAGTGTAATTGCTAGTTTAAGCCTAATTCTAAACCTAATCCTGAACCTAAAGATTTACACCAAACTCACTAGCGGATCCAGAGCGGGGCGTACGCCTTTCCCGTCAGAAATTTATTGTGATAAAATGGAAACGTCCCTATGTTACACTTTTTTATTAAATACAATTTTCTTGTCAGAATTTTTTGTGATAAATGTGATAACGTCTTTACCTGAAAATTTGTCCCTTTGGATTTTTTGGTGATAAAATGATACGGTCTCTGCCTTACACATTTGCGTTTCATAACATTGACCAGCCTGCGCTTGCTCAGAAATTGCAGGATCCGCTTCTGACCGAAATCTGTACATTTTGAAACCTGCGGCGAACCTGCGCAAGAGCTGTTTTGTGGGAATTGTCATGTTTATTAAAAAAACAACACATTTCATACCAACCACTCTCAGTCGAATCGCAGTTTAGGATTAAAAAACAATGCGCAGTCGGAACAAGTGAACCAGTCTCAATTTGAGTTAAATTAAATATACAAAAAAACTTCTTTTGCCAACTTTCTCACGACTTGTAGTTCTGTCTAGCCAGGAAAATACTGTGCTTACAAAAAATGTTCTGTTGAAACACAACAATGTACCCCGCATTCAGTGCCGGAGCGGGTTGGCTGCCCCTCCTCAAAATTCCCGAATGGGTCCCCTTCCGATGATTCAAAATATTTTTAAAACTTTATGTTTAAAATCTTGCTCAGTTGGGGCCTCTTTTTGGGGTCTACCCCCGGATATGGGGGCAGCTGCTCCGGCCCCTGCCCTGCCCGCAGTATTTTTCTATTGTGAAAAGTTGTAACGTTTCGTGTTTGGCGAATATTCAATGTTCTACTGCCTAGTGCTTATGACGGTGATAGACGTTGTGCTCCAAGTGCAAGTACCATTTTGAACATTTCCAACTTGAACCGTACAGGGGTGCGCTATACTCGCAGGGCGGTGCCTCGCGCCATGTTAAAAATTAAATTTTTAAGAAACACGCGGTGCCACCCGATAAAATACACTTCTATCTGTGACGCGACGCGAGCGGCGATGCGGCATTGCAGATAGCGCAACCCTTAACGAAGACTACTGTCAAGCACAATACTAAAACGTAAAACGTTATTGGTTCGTTTACACTTTGGCCTTTATTGGATAATTAACGACCTTGCAAACTAAGTTATAGAATCCGCCTGTTTATAAGCAGGAACTGGAAAAAACGGGAAAGGATTGGTTCTGAATAGAATTTCCCGTACGGTACGGTTGATATATTTTGAGTTAGGGTGGTGCTATACTTGTCGTGCGGTGCTGTTTGACGGCGTCTGTCACCGTGTACCTCTTTGCGGTGTCGCACACAAATTACTCGTGCACCTCTTTGTGGTGTCCCACGCAAATTACTAAACGTATGAAACCGTAAACGGTTACGTGCGGTGCAGGACGGTGACGGACGGCACCTGAAGTCATCAAAAGCATAGCGTCCCCTATAAAGGTCAAATTTGAGACTCAAATTAGCGTTAAAACTTCAGGATAAACTGAAACTTTTGTTCGCCCAAATCGTTTTCAGCTGGCGTTTAAAACAAAGTCAACATCTTTAAACAATTGACTGACAGTAAATTAGATTATCGAGATAATTTTTTTATGTAAATTAAGCTTTCACGAACAGACAAAACGAATTGTGGGCTGTCAAAATGAGCGGACTTGTGAGAAATCGACAAACAACCTGATGGGCCAATGTACGGATGAGGGCCGTTACAGTTGTTAAAGCATATACTAAGTGTAAACCTAACGCCTAAGATTAATCCTAAAAATAAGCAAAAAGTAGTCAAAAGCATCGGCCCCTCAGCTATAAACCTACATGAGCGATCGCAAAGAACAAATCATGTGCATCACATCTATTAAATATTTTAGCGGCGGATGCTGGACTTTCAGAGCACAACTGAATAAATTCGATGCAAGTATACCAAAGGATTAACATTAAAATAAGCTATTCAAAACAGTTTGATCCCAGTATGCGTGTATCGCTTCACTTTGGCAAGTTTAGGGCGTGAGGCTTAGGTTTAAACCACAACCCATCGCACACGTGCGTTCCACAAGCGCGGACAGCAGAAGTTGTGAAAAAGCTAACTTATACATAAACCTTAAATTTAAAAATGCAAAAAGTGTGCTAGAGTTCTACATGGCCTTGGCTTTGGCTTGCTTTTATAGTTAATTAGTTATCTTATAATTTTAGAATATGAGTTGCCGCGCGGCGCGGGCCGGGGGCGACACGCAGCACGGGGCGACGCCACACGACAGGCGGTTTTTAGCGCAACTATCAAAGACTGAAAAATGTGTTTTTTCAAAGTTTTCGGTTATTTTACAGTTTTCTCGCAAAAACGCAATAAAAAACCATTCAAAACATCAGGTTTGAAATGTTTTAGAATTTGGCGGGTCTCAGCGTGCTCGTCGGGTAGAATGTTTTAAAACCCCCACCCCCAAAACAAAGACCCAACCAACCCCCCCCCACAAAACACCCCCCACCACCCCACCCGGCCAGCCAGCCCCCCCCGAACCCCAGAGCCCCCACAAACAAAAAAAACGAAAGAAAAAACCCGCGCGCCCCCAACGACCCAACAACCCCCCAAAAAAACAAAAGCGAAAAAAACCAAACACCCCACCAAATCCAAACACGACAAACAACAAAAAACAACGAGCGCGAGCGCGCACGCGCCAGCCACAGCAAACAGAAGCATCCCCCAGGCCAGGCGCAGGCCAAATAAACGCAAATAAGCAGAGACCATATAGCCAAAAAATCCGAAGGACAAATTCAGGGAGCGTATCACATTTATCACAAAAATTTTACATAATCACTTATTAAACCATCACATATGTGCGGTCTTTCATTCAATATCAAATCATTCTGACACTCCGCCCCGCCCGACCCCCAGATGGTTAAATCTTAGGTTCAGGATAGGTTAGATAGGTAAAAACTGCAATAGGACCAAGCTTGTTAAATATTATACTGTATTGAAAACAAAGGAAACACCAACACTTAATCTGCCTTCAACTTATTGACGAAATGTTCCTGCGGTGTTTGAAGTCCCCCACCTTCATTTCCCAGTAATGTTGACAGTATACAAAATAGCACACCTCATACTGCGTCAAGAAGATGAATGTCAAAACATCTTTTAATCCAGACTTAGCGAAGTTAATTATTGCGCCAAACGTTTCGAACGTATAAACACCACTCGCGTTCCACCCAACACGGTTTAAATGTCACCACAGCCGGTTGTTTAGCGACTCGGTACCGCTGTTCACATCCCATAATTTTATGCGAACCTAAAATTATACCAGGGTTATATGATCAATGTCTATACGATCGCCACGACGGTGATAGGTGCTACACTCATTTGAGAATACAGGCCCCGAGTCAAATGCGGCCCGTGAGACCTCACAATAAATAAATAAAAAAATATCCTACGTCGTAGCACGATAAAATTCATGATATATGACCACAAATAAGGCCTATCTATTCACATTGTACTACAGCACGACGGTAACGTGCTAAATAATAGCTTAACCATTTTGTTGTTTTAAAAAGGATCAAAACGTACAATTAACTATAAACCAAAAGTGGCTCAAAAATATGACAAATATTCCGCAATCCCGCATCTCCGCGGCGCCCAAAAGCCAATAGAAAGGCCCATGCATTTTCCCATCCGTTATACCGAAGTTCATTAAATATTTGCAATTATTTCTATTAAAACCCTGCATGCAGCTCATCCAGCCTGTCCAACTCGATGACTTGCTCTCAGCCAAGAAAGCGGCGCTATGCTGTCTTGTCTGCCCCGTAAAATCTGATGCAATACTGGAAAACGACGCTCAGCGTTTATGGTTAAAAACGAAAAAAAGAGCATCGAACGATGTTTCACAGTTATTTAAGCGTAGATGCACTACAAAACGTGTGAGGTATTTTGGGCAAAGTCAAGGGTTTGTGGTAAGCGAGACACATTCATGAGCTTTAGGAAAAGTGATTTTCGCTTCAAGCTTAAAATTTGGGCTCAGATAATGTGCACGCTACTAGGATTGTTAAGGGCGAAGAAGATATATAGAGGGGTGAGCAAAATTTTTCAAACATAGGCTGTCAAAAAATTTCGGGCAGAAGTGTCCAAAATGATCTTTGTCACACCTGCCGTAGTTGCGGCCCGGTTGCTACTATATGTCAATCAGCAATTTTAAACGGCGTATGTTAATTCTGGCCAATGTATGAAGCAGCGGCGAACAGTAGTATAAACATATTTGTAAGACTAAGCCTACCGATCCTACTGGTCTCACTTTCTGGCAAGTGTACAAACCTATTGTTAGTAGTGACGATATGTGCTATACACCGTTGAGAATAACGAGCCCGGAAAATACTTAACCGTACGTTTACTTGGAGCTATTTTTTCAAGCACAAACAAAAAGTTCGCTATATATCGGAGACAGGATATCCGGATGCGGAAACGCTTTTCGTTGCATATCTTTAATCGGAATAAAATAGGAATTAACGAAATGTTATAAGGGTTTTAATAGGAATACTATAGGAAGTAGTAATCAAAAGTAGTGCTTGCTAAGAAAAAATATTTCAAGGGAGTTGTATAATCTCTCTATTTCCTTGTTCAGAGACAAATGAAACGTTGATTAATACACATCAATATCTTGATGTCATACTACTTTCAACTTTCTGATGGGCGTATATTGTACGCCACCTGACAAACACATTAACGACCTTCTACGATTGGTTTACATCGTTATAAAAACTTTAGTTTGGCTTTAATCAACAACTTTTAGTTTAATTGAAACAGCGGTTTTAGTCAAACTGAAATTATTGTTTTATAATTTTAGAGAGTAGTGCAGTTGTTGATTAATTAAAGAAACTTGACACCTGCACATGCTGCTGTTTTAGTAATCGAAATTTTGTGAACATTATGGACCACGCATTAGACCAAAGATTGTAAAGATGCATGCGGGAATTACACTTGGTTTATAAGCGATCCTAATTTTAAAACGCAGGGCCTCCGCTAGGGTATTCGATCTCTTTCCCACCTGCGGACGGACCGTATTGTACGGTATGAAAGGGGCACAGCAGCTAATCCAAAAAGAGGGGGTTCATAAGCTAGGTGCGCAATATATATTGAAGAATGAAAATTCGCCTGCGAAACGAACTAAAAATCAAATAGGCGTGAATAACGCAATGGTACACCTGTATTGTGTCGAAGGCGCAAGATTTTTTTGAAACGGCATGGCGGATTGAGTTTCCCGAGGGGTCCCAGGTGCCCGGCTCCGAATACGAGGTAGGGGGTGGTGGCCGAGGCGATGTTGAAACGGTTGATACACGGAAATAATTTGCCCGAATTAGTGGGTTGGCAAATACTATTCGGCAATTTTACTGTTCATATGTGTAATCAATTTGTAAATTAAGTAACCATAGCGACCAATAATTTAAACGCGCTGTAGCGTATATGTTAGCATAAATTGCATCTTTTTGTAAAAAGTTCAACCTTGAATTGGTCCTCAATTACGGCCAAAATTGAGCTTTGTTTAATAAACCCGAAACCGATATTCCAGTCTAGATACTGGGACGCCACAAAAATGATGTAACAGAATGGTTGCCTTTGCCAGCGGTTTTCACAAGCATTCTGGGCAAACTTTCTTTTACGAAATTTATGTAATTGTTTTACAAATCAGCAAAGCTATGTTATATTTCATTCATATTGCATTGAACATTTTGTTAAATTTTAAATTTTAAGTATATACTTACTTAAAAATTTAAAGCAAATATTACTAAAAATCAGATAGTTTGTACGTAGTCTAAAAATGCAGTAAACCTTCACCAGTTTATGTTTTCGCCGACACCGGTCATGGCAGAATTCGTTCCTCTGTTCAATTCTCGCTTCGACGCGACATCTTCTCAAGCAATTCCCTAAGTAGAAATTTCAGAATTTCAAAGCACTTTTTACAGCAATTTTACAACAATTATCAGAATTCCAAAACTTAATAACAGCAATAGTTTCAAGAATTTCGCACACTCTCAGACAGCTGCCCATGTGCCTGAAAACTGATTAAACCAAAGGTTGGAGAAGGATTATCTAATATAATTCAACCGAGCAAAGATTATACATGCGTAGAATTAAACTGCGGCATTTGTTATATTGCTCACGGGAAGTAATTATATAAACCGGTATGTAGGGAAAAACTAAACTGGTTTTATTCTTCGGGGAGAAGAATTAAACTGCATGATTGGGGTACCAAAAATTTCTTTGGGAGAATAAATAGTACTTTAGAACTCTGCCAGCCCAATCTCAGGTGGTGCTTTATGAATTTGAAGAATAGACCACGTATCCCAGCAGGGGCCGACGGCTATCTGGTTCACGTGCAAACTATCACAACATCTCAGTTGATGGATAGTACATTAAATTTTCTGTCAATTTTAATTTTTATTGCAGATATGTCACGGTCCAATCCATAATTCGAACCGGGCTAGTCCAAACGTGAATTACGGCTTGGGCTAGTCCAAGGCTGATTTATGTCTGATAAAGCTGTGCGTTTTCTGATTGGTTACTTGATAGTCGTAAAGCAGCATGATTTCAGTTTGCTTTTTTGAAATACTCTATTTGGTAACCAACAGGTAGCTATTTAGAAAATCAGAAAAGAGTATTTTCATCAGGTAATTGTATTTGAGTATGTCATTAACATAGTAACCAATCACAAGACGTGTAATTGTAACAGAGAAAGAATAATTCTGCCGTTGTCTGGCCTAAGTCGTAATTCCACCATGTCCTAGCACAACCGGAATTTTGCTGAATTTCGGCTTGAGCTACGACATATATTCTGTTAGATTTGACCCAACAATACTGCTGTATTAACTCAGAGTTCAAATGTTAAAAAATATTCATTTTGCTCAAAACATACGCAACAAAAAGTTGTCCGAAAGTCTAAAAAATATTGTAAAATCGGATAAATGCATTATAAACCGTCATCTTTTATCCATTCTTTGCTACATTTAAGGGTCGGGATAGGCAGTTGACATGCTGTTCAGATCAAGAACTAACGATTTAACATACTGTTTGAATCATTGAACTGATTACAATAATAAACATGCGATAAATTTTGCTGCGCAATAAATCGATTTCTCGTGTGATTTTTTGAAAAAATCTGTTTCAACATATGCTACAATTTAAACTGAATCAGTCTTATTAAATATGAACAAATCTAAATACGCATTTGGTGCGGTTCCTTTATAAATCGAATTCCTGGCTGCGCTTCGTGAATTCTGTAGTTGTTTCTAACGTGTCTAAAATCTAAAAAGCTTAGGTTGACGTTAGCGTGTTTTTATCAGCACATGGTTGAAAACCAAATTCCTATTAGGCAAAAATCAGGGATCCACTACATGCTTGAATCAAGCTGGCGTATGCCAGGCAAACTAGTAATTTAAACTATAAGCCATATACTGGTACCCTTGGGTAGTTGGTATTCATTGCTTTAATACTCACCATACGACCATTATATTGATGGCGCTAGCTATATCATCCTGTTCTATATTCTTCACAGTTATTGGTCGAGAGATAGTTATTTTGAACAAAAGACCACATGAAAACTATTATGTTTAACAATGCATTGTTTGTGCAGGTCCGTAGCCAGAGAGAGGGGATTCTGTGGCACAGCCCCTCTACAAACATGATAGCTCCATCCCAGTAGAAAGTTTCAGCCATGCTTTTAACAGTCATTTTTATATGCTCTACCTGAAAATTTGTTACACTTAATGTATACAAAGCTGATTTCAATTGTACAGTTTAGTAACATTTGTATATAATTTGTAAATATTGAAAGGAAACAGTGGTGTTATTGTTATAAATGTTATATTTTACTGTTATTTATTTTCTATGATTTCTTGCTAAAAGTTTATTTGTTTCGTCAGGTTAATTCACATCAAATGAGATGGAAAATTTGTCGAAAAAATTTGTTCTTTCAAATGTTAAAGCAATAAATCCAAAATTCTAAAGTTTAAAATGTTTAACGTTTTTTGTTTCCAAAATTTCAAACATTTCAGTTTTTTGTGTCGGATCCGGATGATACAAAAGTGAACATGTGGGTTGGCCAACGTATAGAACCGGGCAGCATCAGTAGCATAAGCATATTTCTAAGACTAAGCTTAGACCTAAGGCAAAGTCTAGGCGTAAGAATGAGTTTATTCCTAAGCCTAAGCCTAAACCTAAATAAAAAAATTAGTCTAATGGTTAAGCTTACACTATTGCAATCCGCGCTGAAAATGTTCCCAATGGCCTATACATTAGCCGATGAATTTTTCATTTGGCCTTCCTTATTGATGCCTGATGATGCGGTTGTAATTGCGGCTGGTAAACAAAATACAAAAGCTTTAGTTATTTGGTTATTTTCCCAAATAGCGGTGAGCCGGTAATTTATACCAACATGCAAGGACCGAGTTTTAGTACCAGTTCAACCATGAAAAATAATCCTAATATATATGGATTTTATATCGCACAAAGTTACAAAATGCACTATTATTTTTAGCAACATTTGTTTTGAAAAAATGTCAGAAAGCCCAAAAATGCGGTAAAAACAGTATGTTTCGTTTTGATATATTTTCAGATTTTATTTAAAGTTTATGAAATAATGACTCAATGCCATTATTTTCGTTCAATGTCCAGGATTCCGATGCCTGTCACAGCTGCCTACACCTGGTGCTTATTATCATTGGTTCATTTTAGTAAGTTAGAAAAAATAACTGAATCAATTGGTGATCAGAATAGCAAAAACAAAATCGTATACTAAAGTATAAAAGTTTAGAAGATATATCGGTAATGTTTTAAAGTAAATTTTCCTGTTAAGTTAACAATCGTAGCACTCTTACAGATTCGATGACAAGGACTGAAACGGTGCGAGCCACAGTTCAAAGTCTGATGCGGGTCATCAACGTGTGAAACATAAGACGTAGGAAAACGTGTTTTACTGGAAACAATTGTTAGCTAAAAATTGACGCAAGATTGCCATGCGGATATATCTGGTTTCCGTTGACGTCAAAACACAACTATTTTGCCCCAAAATTTGGCAACATAAACTTTAAAATTTTAAAATTCGACCCATACTCACGCGCGTCGATCATACGAGTCAACTCTTTGACCAGTGGGCGTATCCACCAGCTAAATAGCCATCAAAATTAATAGACACGCGACCAGTTGAAGCTTTTCCAAGTCTGTCACACCTTGTATCTGTACTTTCATATGTTTGCACGTTGGAAAATTTTCATCCTACGTGTCTTGCGCTTAAAAAATAAAACCGCCCGCTAAAGATAATAATAATAATAATAAAATAAAAATAATGATAATAATAATAATAATAATAATAATAATAATTAAATATTGAAATTTGAATTTTGTTTAGTTTACGCTTCAAATAATCACCAATTCAAGTTGTACCGATATCTATTGGATTCAAACAGACACGATCCGCTTGTTCGGCCGGCAGAAAACGAATCACATCCAGTTGATGTAACGCTGAGCATCGATCTACAGCAAATTATTGATGTCGTAAGCTTCTTCGATTTCCAAATTTAGTAAAGCTTATGCGACTAATTAACGATAATTTATAAGCCATATTTGCGCTTGCAAGTTATTGCAGCGAGAATTAACAGCTATAACGAAATGTAAGTTTTTAAATTTATTTCGAGCAAAACTTGCACGTGCAAATTGCAGCTGTAAAGTCTCGCCGCAAAAAGCGCACACTTATTTTGTACCCAGCGCGCGTTGTTCTTTGCCAGACCTTTTTCATTTATGGGGTGTAAGGTGCACTGCAGCAATAATTTGAATTTGATCTGAAGTTTCTGCGGTTATTTTTTGAAGCCTATATATAACTGTTTCAAGCAGTGACTACATCCGTAAAATGAAGCGGGTCGGGTATAAATACGACGTTCGCAGGTACAATTTTGAACCATGCACGCCCCATGTGGTTCCACTTGGTTCACGGCAGCTAGAGCTGATATAGCTGGAGGGAAAACAATTAGTCGGATCTCCCAACCAAATCTACATTACATGAACTTAATGAGGAAATTTTTTAGCATTATAGATAAATTGTTATTGTTAGCCACATATTAGAACACCGGGTTGCCAATACTTTCGCGCTGAGTTCAAAAACAATATTTTCAACACAAACGCGCTCGTGGAGTTCGGGTACATGCAACGAGAAATTTGTGGTCCGCCATTGACGGCTATTTTTTCACTAATGTTTGCTACTAATATGAATTCTCATAATTTAAGGACGAAAAAAATCAACTTATTCAAAACAATATTTGGCTTGAATTCGTAAGTTGCCATACAATCTGTTGTTGCATAAATTGTTTGATTGATAATAACAGTGAAAAATATTTCCACGTATACAGATGTCAAGATAATTATAATGAAACGAGGGTGAAATTTATGCCCGCTGGCCGAAGATGTGGAAAAGTTTATATTATGCTTAATTGAAAACATTTTTAAACACACGTCAAACTTGTTAAAATCTATCAAAAAACAGCTCACATGTTGTTAGTGTAAAACTTTGTTCTATAAGCAATGTTCAGTCAGCTATTATAAATTTTGAATTTAAACTATAAATTCTAAACTACATATGGCTCGTTTTAAAATACGAAATTATATGCTTTGTCCAACACTCGCATTTTCCAGTTTGTGGCAACTATTATCAGTTGACAATAACTGTTGCAGCTTGAAGATTACAATTGAAACAAGCTGTTAGTACTTGAATCAGCTTATATGCTTCTATGTGAGCATTCAAATCAAGTGATACCACGGTTGCCGCAGTTTGCTTGTTTGATAACCTCTTACAAACTGGCGATAGTGGTGATAGGTGCTACACGCAGATGAGAATGGCGACACTTTAGTTGAAATGATTCGTTCTCAAAATATACTTTCATATTTACAGGCTTGGAATGATTTTCAAATGAAATGGGACCCAGAGGCATACGGTGGTCTGACCGAAGTTCGCTTGCCTGCAGCGACCATTTGGAAGCCGGACATTCTGCTGTATAACAGGTATTTTTTGGTCATAAACTCATTGTCTACTTGTTTAATTAATCAAAAAAGTGCCTTGATTGCTGATAGTCCATCCAGATTAACAATGTTACCAGTTGATGAATAAACAGTTTTCAAAATTTTATGCAGTAATTGTAAACTGAACCAAAGTAAGATAACACAGAATTTCGTACGCACAATTGTTGTACTGCGTGTCGTTTGAGATGTTTATTGGTAAGAGGTTGTAGCTACTATAAGGACCAGATTAAGACGGAGGCAGTAAGAGGGGGTCCCGTTCTGATCCCCAATGAATAGGAGTCCGCATCTCTGATAAGGGTTCGTAAGCGGATAGCCTCTAAGCCTTAATTAGAGTTCACAAATGTCAATTATCCGTATAATTGTAGTGCATAAATGACTCTAGAACCAAATAAAGTTGAATTCGAAACTTCAAAGCGTACTTAAGTTTTGAAAGTAATTCCTTATAAGTGGAGCGTAGGTTAAGAATAAATAACAGTCCGTAACCCAATAATAGGGCGTGCACTCTGAACAGGCCAAATAAATATCAGTCCCCCTCTTATCCTGGTCATTATAGTACAACACATATTTGAGAATATCGCTTTAGAATTGAACAAAACCGCATTAAACAAAAATTCTCTGTTTCAAAAGTTAGTTATCCTCTTTGTTCTAGTGCCGATGAAGCATTTGACTCAACGTATCATACAAACGTTATTGTTTATAACGACGGTTCTATCTCATGGATTCCCCCGGGTGAGTTCACTTACCTTCAAAAGTTTGCTCCTGGGCTGGTCAGCCACCTGCAGTTTATGTAGGGTATGAATATTGTTTACACAAATAAAGAAGGTCACATAACCGTACAAACAGGGTATCTTTGACTGTAGTTTTGGTCTTGAAGAAAATAACCAGTTTTAGCAAGTTAATGGTTTCGGCAGTTGCTGACACAAAAATGGTATTAACGCTCTATACACGTTGTAAAATAAATTTGCTCAATATTATTCGGGAACAAAAAAGTAAAATTTCTGTAATTAAAGCTTGGGTCGAGGGAAAAATTTTACTCTTTTTAACATCTCTGCCCTGAAGGGCCGAAAATTTGATAAAATGCTTAAACCAGATGTTTTTGTGAAGCCTAAGTTTAGACATTTTCTTTGCTATTTGTTCACTTTTGATGTATTTGTTAATGAAAATTATCATTTTTGCGTAAATTATGCTTATGAAAAATGTTTCAGGAATCATCAGATCGACGTGCATTGAAATTATCAAATTTGTTCAAATTTTCTTTTGTAAAATGTTTCAGGAATTATCAAATCAACATGTAAAATCGACACAACGTGGTTCCCTTTTGATGATCAAAGATGTCAATTGAAATTTGGCAGCTGGAGCTATAGCACTAAAGCGATTGACTTAATTCAGGGCGAAGTCAAAACATCGACCTATATGGAAAACGGGGAATGGCAGTTGATGGGTAAGGTTCAAATAATGATCTAAAATTTCTTCAACAATTTATTTTCTAGAGTATATTGTTAGTTCGTTCAAGGTCTGATAACAAAGTTGCAAAAACATCGATTTTAGTATACGAATAGTAGTATGACATCTTACGAATGTACTGTGGTGACCCAAAAAAGACAGGTGCTGATAGCTCTTTTGCCTCTATATAGGAAACGTTCCTTGTTATTCCCCTACGGACTGTATTCATCCCCATGTTAGTTGGATTCAACAAGCTTCTTTTTTATATTCTTTTATTTAGGAAGAACCAGGCCAGCACCGAAGCCTTTTTTGGTTACCGTGCCCGTAAACCTTATTTCTGGCTTTAACAAAGTTTATACTGGTAACCTGAGTGTCTGTTATGCATTTGAGCTATCAAGGATATTCTTCAGCTATCTATGATGTCTTTTATGAACCCTAATTAGGACTTATAGACTATCACACGACGGACAATAATTATAGATACGGACTTCTATTAATTGAGGCTCAAAATGGGGACCACCTCTTATTATCACCTGTTATTCGGGTGACTTACAGTATTCATTTAATGCTTCTCAGGCCGTGGCGTGTACAAAAGGTGTGGTTTGACAGGGGTATACAGCTCTTGCCGAAATGTTTAAAGAAATAAGATAAGGCAGTTTAACTGGGTTGCTTGAAAGTATGCTCGCTGGCTTCCGAATTTTTGTTGTATTGTTACCTCTCCAAAACGAAATCCTGACTGCAGTCCAGTTCCATTGGTTACTGTTTTGTTTCACAGGTGTCCCGGTGCGTCGCAATGTGTTTCTGTACGACTGCTGTCCAGACCCGTACGTAGATCTGACGTTTACAATATGGATTCGTCGACGAACACTGTATTATGGATTGAATTTAATTATTCCGTGCGTTTTGATTTCGTCAATGACGCTGCTCAGTTTTACGCTGCCACCAGATTCGGGTGAAAAACTAACACTGGGTAAGATGCGATTGAGAGCACTGTTGTTTTGCGGGCCGCCATTTCGGCCAGCATATAGAACAGGGCCATAACAGTAGTATAAGCATATTTCTAAGCCTAAACCTAGGCGTAGAAAACGAGCTTATACCTAAACCTACGTCTAAGTCTAAGCATAAACTAAAAATTAGTCTAAACCTTAAGCTTACTCTATTGGAGTCTCGCACAAAACGTCACGCCCTTGATGTTTTACATGGGCTACTATTTTTTACAATGATTTTGTTGTAAATAACCTGAAAGTCGTTCACTTAGCTCGAGACTCTGGTGTGTGAATATAATGTAATTGCTTCCCGAGTCTGCTTACAGATTGCAATCTAAAAATTGCATGTTGGATTCAGAACTACTATAACAAAGTCTTGTTTATATAAACATATCTCATCGTTCTTTTAATCAACTCGATTGAGGCCTTATGACAGAGCGAACCTCCTCTGCCGTTGCACTTTGATAAAATCGCATCACTACTGCGTTGATATTTGTAGCTAAATGGACAGCTGCTGCTATGGCATCCGGGAACTTGTGAGATGGAGTTCATTCCAGTGACGCAGTAGTTAGGGTGGTGCTATACTCGTCGTGCTGGGCCGTCCGTCGTCCGGCGCCGTCCGTTACCGTGCGTTATCTCACGCAAATTACACACGCATGATACAGTATTGTGACGGACGGTGACGGACGGCGCCAGACGGATGATGGACGGTGCCGAACGATGAAAGACGGCACCGTACGGGTGATGGACGGCGCCAGACGGGTGACAGATGGTGCCGGAAGTCAACAAGTATAGTACAACCCTTAATACAAACACGGGCTGAGGACATACACAGGTTCACAACATATTATATTGAAGCCAAATTTGCTAGCAAAACGACTGGAAAACCAAAAAGTGTGAATAAAGTGATACTTAATATAATTGAGCTGCAGGCTCAATTTTTTAAGGCCGCTGTTCAGGGGGCGGTAATCGCGACACTGTCTAACCGAGAATATGAATCATTTTGAGATTAGCGCTGTTTTACCCGGCAAAGCTATGCATTAGTCCACAACAAGGCTACCAACTTTAAGAACGAGTAGCAAACACTTATACCATGTGCTCTAAATCAAGTTCCAAGAATAAAGATGAACGCTAGTAGTTTTGCGGAAACTCGCAGGTAAAAATAAAATTTCTATTAGTAAAGTTTATATACGCCGAATAAAAAATGTTTATTCGCTTAAAGCTCTTGCCTGGCGCTTTCTGTAACTTACTTTAGCCAGTATCGGAATTAAGTTTACTCGCCACAACGGCAATCGGAATCCGAGCAAAAATTTCAAAGTTTATATTTTTGTTTTAAATAACATTTTTGAAAGTTTAACGCCAAGGCGGTAATATTTCGTTTACCCTGTTTGCACTCAGTGCTACATTGCTGCTACAATGCACAGTTTTTTAAATAAACCGTGTCTTCAAATGTTCCAATTATTTTCATTGCCTTAAAGTGAGATAGTAGGTATACACTAGTCATGTGATGCACGACGGTCCAGATTATTTTCAGCGGTCCAGACCGCTCATTGCTGCGGTCCGATAGCGTCCAAAATCCGCTCCAAAATCGAACTGCTTCGTGGCCAGGTCGTTGTCAATGGTTAATCAAATAATGAGATTGTTGGTTGACATCTAGTTCGGAACAGTGACCTCCGATGAGCTCCGGGCAAGAAGCGGTCTGGGATTGCTTTGTGCGTTCCGACCGACTATCGATTCGCGGATGGACCAAGGATCGCTCAGCTTGTTGCGGTTTGGGCCATATCACTAGCATTTGTTGCCAGATATACAGTTGCAGTAATGTCCCTGAAGAAAGGCCAAATTGTCATGCTTTGACTCTTGGTGGAATTCCAACCGTTTCAGCAAAACACTTTCTTTATATATTACAAAAAGTTAGCCATAGAAAACTCTTTGTGATATTTTTTTTATTTTTAACATTTTCCAGGTGTAACTTTGTTTATGTCGCTGTGCGTTTTCCTTCTTATGGTCGCTGAAGCAATGCCTCCTACGTCAGATGCTGTTCCGTTGATCGGTATGTTTTCCAAACTGTCGTTGTGGCTTTTCTCCATTGGATCCATATGAATTATTTCGCGTTTGGGTGGGGTTTCCTTAATTTTATGCGTCGCCGTTTAACTATCTGTTTGAAAGCGGCTTGTAGCATTGATTGACAAGAACTCCTCGATTCAGTCGCTAAAAAGTTTCAAAAATTTTGATTTACATTGAATGACGGCAGTCGTTACAAAATTACTAAACTTTATTCAAACGATTACTAGCCTGTAAAAGTAAACGAGGCTATTTGCAGTGATGTGTCTGTAGCTGGAGGGTGCCTGAGCCATACCATTCTAGAAAAACTTTTGGGCCAGCTAGAAAAATTTTTTACCTTGCTTGTTAAAGTCCTCCGAATGAATTGCATACTCCCCTGAAATTATTTGGTTCCATTGCATTTTGAGCTGGTTACTGGCCTGTGATCGTCCCGTTTCGGTTGGGCAAATTTTAAAAATCTGATCGATATGGCCGAGTGTGGTCACCATGAACATGTTTAAATAGTTGTTTTGTTATACCTTTTGCGGCGGACTAAACGATAGCAAACGTGTATTATTTTGCCAAAAGTTATCTTTATGTTTACAAAAAATTGTTATTTTAGGAACGTATTTCGGCTGCATCATGGTCCTTGTATCGTTATCAATTGTTTGCACAGTTGTAGTGCAAAATTTTCATCACAGCAGCGCCGAAACAGACGAAATGTCGACGTGTGTAAGTCTGAAACAGAATGACAAATGACTTCACAATATCGTTTTTTGTCAACAAGTATTAAGTGCTAAAATCGCTATTTTTTCTTTTACTCATCTCGCATAATTAATGCTGTTGTTTTTGATTGCTATTATTTTTAAGGTGCGAACTTGCGTCCTGGGCTGGTTGCCATGGCTGCTGATGATGCAACGGCCACAGCACCTTTCGCGTCAATATAGCGGCACATGGCGAGAAAACAGCGTAACAGTCAGTGATGGTTTTGAATCTAAAGCGAAAAACGACACAAAAACGCGGCAAGAAAAACGTTTCGACCAAAAATCAATCAGTTGTACGTCAACACCAACAACAAAACGACAGTACATCCATAACTACAACAGCGCTATTTCTATGCGGCATCGTGGAATCACAGACGCTGTGACGCCTTCGGAAATGAAAAAGTTTGACATAACAGAACGATCGTCGCGATCACTTTTGGCGAATATTCTTGATATCGAACAAAGCGAAGCGAAACGAGACACTGCACGATTTTCCAAAGAAGACAACGCTGCTCAGGGTCTGGATTCAGTAGCCGCAGCAACAAGTGCAGTGAGATCTGCGAGGCGATTTTCACCAGATTTAGAATATTGCGGCTCTTATCCCGAACAGCGTTCGCCTTGGACCAAAGCCTCAACAATAGCACCTACGCAGCATCCTTACACCAGAGCAATACGAGGGTCGGCAATTAACCAAACAATGATCGCAACAAAATCATCCCAAATTGTTCCGTTATCAAATGCTGTTGATTGTAGTAATCGCACACTTGCGTCGCCACATGGAAATCAGGCAACAATTGAACTGGCGTCGACTCCAAGACGTGCGCGACACGAATTAATTGCAATTTTGCACGAAATTAGCTACATTGCAAATAGACTTCGCGATCAAGACAAATCCCGGCTCGCACAAAACGACTGGAAATTTGCAGCAACCGTTATTGACCGGTTGTGTTTGATTACGTTTACAACGTTTTTACTCGTATCGACTTGTGTTATTTTGTTCGATGCGCCTCATTTACTGTAACTCGACCGAATAATCAAATATTACGCAGTGTTCAGTGCAAAATCTTCACAAGACATGAAAGTCAAATGGGTCTCACCCGTCTCGAAAGTGAAGTTCTTTAAGTGGAGCAATGATGATAACCGAGATAAAACCGAAAGTTTCGAGCTCAAATTCAAGCTTAAAATTTAATTTTATTTGAAACAGAAAACATTTGTTCGAGAATGGGTTCAAAATACAACATTGGAGTGAATGAGATGGTTCATGAAATACGACACTTTACTTTGAACCGCTGTTTGCCGTTTCATATTAAAATATTACTGTGCGTAAAAAGTAACAAATTTTTACACGCGCTTCGAAATTCTGTATTCGCGGGTATACCAGCATCAAGATTTTCGTTCAGCGTTTGCCCGCGGGTAGTCGCGGGTACCGTGCAACTCTGGATCACTTCTATGAGCAGTTAACGAAATTGATTCAAACAGAGTTTCAAACGGGCTAAAACAACTACCGCAAGCCTGAGACTTGTCTTAATTTTTAACACAAGTTACCATGTGGCTGCGTACAATTCCAACCTACTCCACATTACCTTTCATTTTTCATGGTTTTCCCAATATTTCGATTTTTAAAATTTTACTAAAAAGATCAAACAATGATATTACGCTTTTATAATAACTTGCCCATTATTACACCGGCCCATGTATAGAACAAGGCCGGATCGTTTGCCGATGGGTGACCAGTGTAGCCATTCTCTTGTGTTTTCAAAATCATTGTTAAGAACGTATACACCACACTTGGTTTCGTCGCAATTTGTCATAAAATTTTCTCAGAATACTTCGGAATGTAATGTTCGAAACCAAACAAAAATGTAACCTCTATAGCGACGCGAAGAGTTTCGGCAAATAGAATAAGATATATTGTTGCTGCCATTCAAAAAGCCGTAATAGCAAATTTCAGGAATGTAATACTTATTTTTAATCAAGTCATTAAACTGTTAAAAATTTAAGTTTTTCTGCATTCATATCTGGTTTCGAGATTATGAAAATTTCTGGTAGGTAAACATCAACAAATTTATACCTGCATTTTGAAATTCTTCACCCGTGTGGTATACCCCCATCAAAATTTTTTGACCTGGAACGCGGGTAACGTGGAGCTATGATCCGAACAAAATATTTAGGCCATGGGCACAATACAAAGGGAATAGGAGATATATCGCTCTGAAATTGATATAGAGTGGAAAGACACATTTTTCTAAGCAGCAGAATCAACTGCACAGGTCAAAAAAGTTCTCATTCGTTAAGGTGGTTTGCAAAAATTGGTTAGACTAAATTTTCTCCTACCGAAATGAAAACCTTGATAATTCTCTTGTACAGGCTTAAGTCAGGCGACTAAAAACTAAGCATTGCCTTAGGTCAGGGGTCAGGGCATTGTTCGCGATCTGTTTCCTACGTAGTGGCTGTTGTGGTTCAGTTAATAAAATTTAGCCTTTACGTAAAAGTACCCCCTGCCAAATGGACATCAGTCAAACTTGGAACAGCCCGGAAAAATTACGTGTCTTTTATTCACACAAAACCAGGGGTTTAATAGAAATATATATACGCCAAACTGAACAAAAAACATACAAATTTCGTAACATCAAATTACTTTCTAGAATGTAGGGTTGAAACTGTATAAAACCACACGCCGTATTCTTATGTCATTAACATTATTAGTCGGTACCTTAACGTTTTCCCATAAAATATTTTCCCACATCAGTAAGATTTGTATCCGCTTAAAAAGCAACAGCTGCGGATCTGAATTTGACGGAAACTGTAAAGGATCTTTCGTAACAAATTATGTTCGGTTAGTGGTTCGAATGTTAAGATTTATCATCAACTGATGATTTCAGTTTAGACACTGGTGTCAACACCGTTACTTGAGTGACCCTGAAATATACATTTAGGCATCGCTTCGCATTGTGTATTCCTACTGTCCAGCTCAACATAAAAAATTAGCGTACGCTGACGAACGGCTACACAGTATATGATAACGCAAGTCTTAATCACTATTTTTGATAGCTTTTTAGCAATTTCATACCAAAAATCAATTAAGATTTGTTCGCTCAGATACAACAATTGCAATTAGAATATCAAAATATACCGTAAAACAATTTCATATGTAGTAAAAAATGTTATTAGCTGTCTTGCTCCTATCATCAAATCTATATAGCACTTGGCGCCAGCTAGCGATAGACGTTTTGGCCAATCTTTAGCACAGGACTGTAACAACCGCATAAGTATATTCCTATTCCTAAGCCTAACCGTAAGGATACGCCGCCTATACCTAAGCCTAAGCAAAAAATTAGTCTAACGCTTAAGCTTACACTATTGCAGTCCCGCGGAAAATCTGTCCGTGCCTGATGTTTACAAGAACCGATGTTATAAAGTTACAACCAGGTAATCGTGAGTTTAACAAAGTATGAGATCCGCAGCTGATGCAATTCGCTAATTACAAAACTGTATCACTAACTGGCAATAGTGCAACAAACGATTGGAGAATGCGACTGAAAATAACAGCTGCGGTGTACGTGCACCTCCTCTAAAATAGAACGCTCACTGCAACGTAATCAACTCTCAAGTGTTCAAACGGTTATGTTGAAATATTGACTCAGTAACTGAAAAATGTTATAAGATTTACTTCTCTTAACCATTCCCTTTGCATTGTTTCAGTTGAGTACTCAATCTTTTTTGTCCTTTTATAAAATAACGCTTTTCGGCAAATGCTTTTGATAAGTTTTTTGTTGAGGGGCGGTCCGCTTTAACATTTTCGGGTTGGCTACGGGCCTGCTTCACCGGCGTTCGTAATTCCGTGCAATTCATCAGGTGACGTAACACCAGGAATTGCAGCGTCAGCAGCAACGCTAATTGCTGACGTATTGCCAACTGTGGCGATGTTAATATTTGCAATCGCAGCTGCAATTGCTGCCATATCGCCTGCATATTCAACACCAACAATGCAATCGCCAGAGTCGTTAATAGCAGTTGCAATTGCCGGCGTTCGCGACAATCCTCCTCCAACAACTGTTGTTGTCGACAATTTGAATCGTTCACTTAAAATTCGCGGAACAAAAAAATCAACTACAAAATAACTGCGATGTCCTGTTTGGCCTAATATTTGTGCAACACCAATTGGTGGTTGCTGGTCGCCGCCACCTTCGGAAATTGTGCCGTTTGATGAATTTGAATATGCAGGGGTAACTGGACCTGATTTTGAGCCTCCTAAATCTGGAGGACTTTCGCCTAATCCTTTTAACGAGGAAACGTTATGAGACGCTGTGGGGTAAATGAGTTTTGGAGCTACCAGTGAAATTAAACAATCTGGTTCGACGAAAACTGTCGCTGCGGGGTTTGAATTTTCTTCTGGATTTTGGCTTTCAGACTTTGATGGCGATCCGTGCGGTTTTGGCGGCGTCATTGTTGCTGGAGACCAACCTGTAACATACTGATTCGATTTTGTCTACAGAAGAGCAAAACTGAAATGTCTGCGAAACGTAATTTTGACACTGTCTTGCTCTCGCTAATGCGCCATCCACATTAATTTGCGCCCAGCTTGCGGAAATGAAAAACGCCTTTTTCCAACTTGAGTTTGGAAAAAGGGTAACAGTAGTAAATTGAATTTGAAAACTTTTCCAATTCCCCTTTGCCATCGATTTTCTAAAATAAAGGAAATTGAAACATTTCGTAAATTCAATTTCTAACTGCCCTGTTAAATTTTGTCATCATATGGAAAATTGACGGCGTTACTAAACTCTAGCACGAAAAAGAATATTTTCCCTTTTATGACATCTATTTGACCTTCCAAGACCCCCCACGTAGCATTTCCGATTTCCGGGTTCTAAACCTTCAAATTCCAACTGAAATGCATCAAGTGGGAAATTGAAACAAATTTCTGGTCTTCAATTTCCCACGGCGGTAAAGCCCCATTTTTCAATATCCTTTTCGCTATCTTAAAAGTGCTTATCAAATTTCCACTCGATTTTAAAAACTATTTCAATTTCCCATTGCGGTCGTTTTTATTTTCGCTATTGGGAAATTGAAATCCAAAATTGCTAGTCAAATACCTAGTACGTTTTTGGGAAATTGAAATCCAAAATTGCTAGTCAAATACCTAGTACGTTTTATAAAATGTTTCAATTTACCTATAGATCAAATTTCGTGTTTTCAATTTCCTACTGCTACCTTTTTCCAAACTCAAGTTGAAAAAAGGCGGTTTTGATTTCCACAAGCCGGGCGCAAATTAATGTGGTTGGCGCATAACGTTTATATTTATTGTTTCGCGTAAGCAACAATTTATATCTTTAGGAATCCATACAATTTATTTAGCTTTAGAAAAACATATTCTCACCTGCTGGAACATCGATACTAACAACTGGCAATCCAGTACGTATCAGTCGGGATACAATGCTGATGCCATGCTCGGACAACTGCCAACGACTGTCTTTTACGTCTTCATCCGAGCTCGATTTCGAACTATTTCGTTGACCATGTTTATCAGACGCCGCGCTTCCACTGAGAGATTCAACAATTAACGAGTACGAATTGGCGATTAGCGCAGGATCATTGGGAAGATAAGACAGACACGGGAGTTCGGAAGCTTCCGTTTGGGCGAATAAACGCTTGTGGCTGGGATGCGATGATGGTTCCGGGTAATAGATGGTCGGAGAATAGCCCTGAAAGTAACTTAGTAAATTGTGTATTCAGCACACCTGTCTCCCGAGTTAAAGTTGGGTTTTGGTGCTTATTAAGAAACAACAAATTATACACGTTATACCACTTCACCGTTTGAGATATTTTCCAAAAGTTTGTACAGTTTCTTATTTTCAGATGCCGTGATTCGCTTGTTTGAACACCGCACACCAATTTTCAAAAAAGTACAGGTTGTCGGAAAGAGTATATTAGATCACATCTGCAGTTGCGGATCAAAATTTTTTGACGAAAGAGGACACTTCTTAAGCTCTGATATTTGAGTTTTATAGCTCGTTTTTAGCGAATTTTTCGATATTTTAAAGTTTGCCAACTTGTGCCGAAGGCGCTAAATTTTTTAATTTGGGCTGTAACCTTGCCGTATTTTTCACCATTTGGTTAAAGAACAGATTTTGAGCTTCTAATAATTCGTTTGAATGCTAAAAGTTTCAGCACAACAGAGCCGGCGGAAAGATACATTCCTCTTCGCCCTGGATCCGCCACTGCGCACGGGTAAGTTGTATTCGTTATAACCAAACACAGGGGCACCGGGCATATTTGGCAAGCTATGGCGCAGAAAAGATTTAAAGGCCCATTATATTTACTTCTGTTCAAGTGAAAAGTTTTCTGAATTATTTGACGTACAAAAATGAATTTTAAAATACAAGTTCGAACGCAGGTCTGTTCAACATTACGCAATGGCGAAATTTTCACCTGCCCGAGCCATTCTGGAGCCCATGTTTTCAGAGTTAAACCTCATCTGATACATGTAAAATGTTTTACAATGGCAACTTACAGGTACGATTTGCACGTTCAAGTCTTGTGCAAAAAAATTTTTTCACAAAATTTACAGGTGCAAGTTGCAATTGCAAGTTTTCACTGCAAAAATCGTTCGGATGTAATAAATGTTTTCCGTATTATCAAATACCTACAATATATTTCAAATGTCGCGCACAAGCAAGACCAACAGCGCCCAAACGATGCTTTCCGCAAACTACCAAAACGGCAAACTTAGTGCCCGCAAATCCGGATCCGAATCCCAGTGAATTTCCTTGACCCATCGCCGCCTGTTGGCCAGTTGTTGCGGCTGTACCCATGCCCGCTGTGTCGTGATGAATCGTTGCCGCTTGTGTACTGTAAGCTTTTAGAATTGCGTTTGCACACGCGACACCACACAACTCGATGATTGAATCGTACGAGTAATAAAAGTCGGATTGAAGTAGATGAAATATTTCGTCAAATTCAGTTTGCCTGAAATTATGAAACCAGTGAAATTTAGGTGCTTTTTTGCTTACATTCCCCATAAGTACCATCCGAGACGTAAGACTGGACTGATATAATAATCTGACATTTAAACCTAAGCTCAGTCTTAAACAGTGAAGAGAAAAAATTTTGTTTACTGTCAAATTAAGTACTGGTGTGAACGGATAGTAAACAATATCGAAATTTAGGCCAGAAAGCGGCAATGAGAGGTGGGTTTGCCTCCAAATCAGGTATGCGGTAAAACGTAGGGTCAGTTTGTGTGGATACATTTTGGCAGTCTCCTAGAAAAATTGCGATTCAGCTTGTAAATTATGCTTGCTTCAGTACAGTTTCTGTCATATTTAACGCTTTGGCTTAGGTAAGAACATTGGTAAAAGCTCAGGCTTAGGTAAGCTTCAAAAACCTGTGCCTAAGCCTGAAACAAAACATAAACCTGAGTCAGTAGCGAAAATGGTACAAGGTCTATAATGCGTCTTACCTAAGCCTGAAACCAAACATAAACCTGAGTCAGTAGTGAAAATGGTACAAGGGCTATAATTCGTAATCATTACAGCTCTCTCTTAAATTTATGGTCCTCTTCAATACGTTGGACATCACCACTATAAATTTGTAGAAATGTAAACAGAACAGTTTCTGCTGGTGCGATACGCTTTGACTATTTTAATGCCACCCAGCGTCGTCACCCATTGAACGTACGTAATATGCCGAATACAGGTCGCGATGTTGTCCAATGATTTCGATTCAAGTTGGGGTTTTTTCTTTCGACGCATTGACAGCCTCGTCCCGAGCTGCCGAAATGTGGACGACGGTCCTCGAGTGGACGGAACGTTTTCGCTGCTGAAACACAAAAGCGTTGTGAAACGTTTGTTCATCTCGTAAGCATATCGGAGTATGCTTGTTTGAAACAGTGCAAATACGCAAATGTAATATAATGAACTGCACTGTAATGCATGCGTACCGGCAGCATACGTACGTGTAGACATACAATCCACAAAAAACTAATTGTAAAGGCGGTCTGTATGGCTTAGCGATAGGACTTTAGCTTAAGGATTGGTATCTGACTTACCCCCTTTTTGTTTAATAAACATACCAAGGCCTATTCTTTAATAAGAAGTTTAAACATTTTTCAGGAGAAACATACCAAGGTATTCTTTCGATAACTTACAAGCAAGATTTAAAATTTTCTAGGGGGCGATAATTTTTCCACGAGGGTTCTGAGCCCACTTAGCCTTGGTTTTATGAACCCGAGGACACATTTAGTCAAACAAATATGTATCAGGCCAAAAGTTATTCTCAATCGGATACGCTTATTACTTATGTCTTAGCAATAAATGGCGTATCGAAGGTGTCATGGCTCCCCCATAGTCGGTCCCTCTTTCCAAAATATAAATTAGTGTTTGACCACTGGAGACCACAACTTGCTCAACCCTTGGTTACGGTTAGCCAATTTAACTTGAAAACCAATATTTTAACCTATTACATCAATCCAGACGTCATTTTCTTCGCACCCGTAGCCAAGGGCGTAAGGGGGCTGAACTTCCTGAAAAAATTTTGGACCCCTACAAAATGTTTAACCTTGTATGTAAGTCAACAAAACCTTTGTATACCCCTTCTGATTAATTTTTGACTCCCCTAACAAGGTGCGCGGGCTACGCGCCTGAATGCCTTAAGTAGAAATAGAAATACTGCGATCTCTTACTCGTTCCCTGCCGACGCCATCATCAATTAATTCTGAGTCATGTTAAAGCTTAGTTAGATTAAGCTTACAATTAATAAACCGTCCGTAACAAGTGTTCAGAATCCACACCTTGTTTCATCGAAACACAGAAACCTTGTTTAAGTAGTAAACACTTTGACATTCCACATTGGCAAACATCCATTCATCACCAAATGCCCGTTAAACAGTTGATTTTCCAATCAAAAGAAACTATTTTTGTTTGAAAAATGCCGGTTTTTGGCTTTTTTAATGATTTACGAACAGGACCGAACCCTGTTAAGAAACGGCTCCCGCCTATTACTCTTATGATTGAGAAAGAGAAGCGAAGGAAGTTAAAATTCAATACAAAAGCACAGTCATGTTATCTGACCCAAATTTCAGATTATAAGACGTTTATTGACAAGGTCTCGTGTTTCAGACAATATAAGCAACGCAGGGTTTCGATGGTTATAATTAAAAATAATAAATTCAACCAAACCACGCCAATGTAAGAAACGGAAGTAACCAAAATTTGATAATGGGAGTGTGCAAAATCGGTTTAAAACTGTGTTTTACAAATTGTCATATTGAGTCTGTATAAACGTTTTTGACTCTTAGAGCAAACCGTAAATTGCAAAACATATAAAAGTGTTTATGTTTTGAGATTCAGTTCCGTAAAGTATGCTATAATCACCCCCATGTAAACCATCAATGCTTGTATATGTCCCCGACTTCATAGACAATGGAGACCAATTTGTCCGGAAACACAGAAAAATGACTGCAAAGCTTTACAAAACGAGTCGTATTACTTTTGTCTATGTTGGATTTTTGTTTTTGACAAATTTTTGCACCATTTATAATTAATGAATATCGGTCCTGAGGCTGTTTATACAGCCGAAACAAATAACAGCTTATTTAAACATAATATTTTTGTTTTGTCTGAAACCGGCCACATGGGAGTTCATAAAACGTTCAACCGAAACGATCCAAACTGCTAAACTGTTAAAAAATGAAACCACATTCATTGCTTTCAAAATTACCTATGCTGTAAAATACTGCTTATCCTAGCAGTTGACGAAAACGCCGAACGCAGTTTAAGTATTAAATACAAGTACAGTAGTGAACGATTTGGAAACACACGCAGAATAATTTGTGTAGGAAGTTTCAGGGAACGGGTTGTTATATAACTGCAAGACTTCACTTTTCGTAATTTTTCTACTGTTGCGGGCACTTCTCGTGGCTCTTTGTTTAGTCTAAAACTGTTTTTCATCATTTCATCACATATTAGTTTTTAAACTGTCATTGACCGTTGAAAATATGTCCATTCGGAACTTAAGAAGCCGGCAAAAAAGATTTTTCGACAAAATATCATGTCGAAGATATTTCTACTAATCGGCAACTGCTATTCTCAGTGTGTCGCCGCGGACACAACAATAACTTTGTTAGAACGTTTAATAAACGCATAATTTAATTTCATTTTTGTCCCTAAACCGAAACCAGCGTCTAACAACGCGGCTTAGAAGCAACAGAATCAAATTATTAAATAAAATTGGATTCGTTTTACTGTCCGGTGTTCTGAAAGCGCCTGTCACCAGCTGACAATAGTTTTTGAATCTGGTAAACAACTAAAGTTAACGGCGGTTGAATTTTCGAAACCATATTTTAGTAATTAGCCTAAGTTACGCTACAATATTTGCTTTACCGGTCAATGTTACGCAAACTTAAACTTTGTACCAAAACAAATAAAATGTCCATTTTGTACCAATACAATCAAGGGAGTAAACGGCGAAATGGCTGAGTTGATCCCGTGACGACGACGAATATCAAAATGATACTTTCGGGCTTAAAATCATAGTTAATTCACGGTTATTTCTATTAAGGATCCTAGTCTGTGCGAGACCCGATACAGCAATAAACTTTCACTGTTGTAGAGTACCGGGAGCACCAACTCTTTGGCTGGATGCATGCAGATTTGTCTCAAAACTGATTTTAACCTAAAGTTAATATTTTGCAAAAAAACCCTGGTTTTAACGTAGACTTAAGCTTGTACGAAAGTATTCTATTTAAGTCAGACATGTTCGGAAAAATGTCGTGACCAGAAACTTTTAATAATTTTGAGCTTTCAATCGTAAGTTGTTTACATGACAGAAAGCTGTGAGATTTTCAAAAACATTGGGCTTTAAGCTTAAGTTTATTTGGTGACGACAAGCCGAAAACTCTGATTCAGAGATGTAAACTTATGTCTCTACAACCCAACCTATGTTCTGTTTACGTTTGCGAAACTTTCTGAGTGAATTATGTGCTGCCTCAGATCTATTGTGAAACTGATACTGATAGCAAAATAATACTGCTACGAAAAAGGCAGCAGCAGAATGGCTTTAATCTATGTTTATAAAAAGCCGCGGTGGGTCGTGTTGTTGGCAACAATAAACTTCAAAACGCAACATGAGCTATGAAAACAACTGTATCTACTATTAGACGTGAGAACTGAGTTTGTGACGAAATTATACAACAATAATTAGAACACATTCTCATATGCGTTTGGTTTTGGTGTAGATCTTGTAACCTTCAATTCTGTGAATTAAAATTTATGAAAAAAACGTGTAAAAAATCTTAAATAAGGCTTAGAGATAAATGTGAAATTAATGACCTTGCACATAAGTCTAAATCAAACGCTAGTAGTTGATAGATGGTATTTAAATTCTATGTTATGAAAATTTTCCTACCTTGTTTAGAAATGTGTTTTGTTGTTTTTCAATTCTGTGTTCAGAATAAACTGTTCTTCGTCAAGGATCGTTTTTCGACATTTTATCAGGCTTATACAGCATGAATTGGTAACCTAACAGCAAAGTCGAAGTCTGCGGTGCAGGTGTAAAAGCGTTACAGAACCTGCAATGAAATTTCTAGCCTTGCGACCTGAATAAGTATTTAAAATTTGAACATTGGTCTGAATTTGTCATTTTCTATAAACATCTTTCTATTATACAAACAAATTACCAACTGTGTACCAGAAATATACAATGTACAGTGTTTAGCAACGATTACTCTATGTACAGTACAAATTTTCTATAACACATACAAACTAATCGGGCTCCAGTGTTAAGCTGTTGTAGTCGATCGGTGGAAACAAACACCCCCATCGACTACACCGGCGTTCCCATGGTTGATTTGAGATTTATAGAAAATATTCATTAGGAAAAGGTCTGACACAATACCAATTCATTTAATATCAAAATATCTTTGCAATGAACAGTTTGCATTAAGTTCAATTTTATCAAAGATTTTACCAGCTCTACTTAAATAATTAATTCCCTCGGGTCAGTGAGTGTGAAACCTATATATTCAAAATATGACTCAATTTATCGCTTTATAATGCGAAACCTTTATTGCGGCAAATTTATTACAAATATACTACGCTTTGTTGCAATAGTTTCTAAGAATATCTCTATAAAAGTGCTGGCGGATATATGTCGAATCCTGGTCTCCTATAAGCATAACTTGGCAATGGCGACTGCCTCAAATGTAAACAGTTGTTCTGGGTTGCCGGAATAACTAAAAACTAAGTGTGAGTTATGAAAGTCAAAACGGTACAACAGTTTGTTACGTTATACGCCGAATCTTAAAACAAACTATAATTCAGTTGAATATGATCGTCTGGATTTGATCTTTCCTGGGCCCATGTTACTTTTGGTGCCGTCCCGGTTATTGGTGGGTCTGTAAAAACTAGGCTTGGATTCTAGACAACATATTTGCTTAGGCTTAGCCTTAGGCTTGGGAGTACTTTTTTCGACGCTTGAACATAGGCTTGGATGAGGAACAAAGCCCGCAACAGTGAGAAACGTCTCTTTGACAGCACATAGAGCCCGTTTGACAAGTCTACAAGAACTTTTAGGCAAAAGGATTTAAGTTTTATGCATCGTAACTACCGCCCATGTATAGGCCAGGGCCGGATTGTTTTTCGGAGGGGCTATTATAGAGTCAGT
This sequence comes from Enoplolaimus lenunculus, assembly GCA_030248215.1. Taxonomy (NCBI): domain Eukaryota; kingdom Metazoa; phylum Nematoda; class Enoplea; order Enoplida; family Thoracostomopsidae; genus Enoplolaimus; species Enoplolaimus lenunculus. The sequence goes on from JASANG010002064.1 coordinate 34,967, forward strand.
TTAAGCTTTAGACTAATTATTTTTGCTTTGGCTTAGGCCTAATAGGCTTAGGCTTAGGCTTAGGAATAGGTTCATCTATACGCTTAGGTTTAGGCTTAGGCTTAGGCTTAGGAATATGATTACATTACAATTCCGGCCCTGTTCTATACATGGGCCGTTACTACCAAATGCTCTGTCACCGAGAGCGCACGTCTGCCTAAAAATTTACGGCAAATCAGATATAAGCCATTTGTTTACTGTGTATGTGATTCACAGCGAAAAGATCAACATGTTAAACAAGTCTCGCAAACTTTCACCGGCACGAGAAAGAACCTATGTTATTCTTCTTGAATACGCGCTCAACAGGAACAAATCGATAACCTTGTACAGTAGCCCGTAAAAACACCAGCAAAGATATTGGGAATTTAAAGCTAAGAAGTCTTTTTAAAATGATCAAATTTGTATACTCCTTCACCTACAGACACAATATGGTATAATACTCGGTGCAGCAGCAGATTTCAGCCTGAACCACAAACAATTTGCTAACGTTAAAGCTGAAATGTTCTATCTGAAAAGCCCGCGTTTTAACAGATTCGTTGCGTCCAAAAATGTCACAAAATATTAGGTTCAGCTTGAAATAACGGATTAAATTTAAATTGATTTTTGTACCAAAACCAAACCAGGCCTGCAACCAGGTACTGTTCATAGGGACGGTGAGAACAATTTGACGATTCAACAAACATTTTCAAACGGAGATGTTTTAATACTGTCTTAAAATTTTAGGCTACCGGGGGAATGTCTGTGTGAAGTGGTAACACTCTCCTCGAGTATTCCCCATAGTCCAACCTTGTTTGGTTACAAGTCAGCCGTAGCTGTCTAAATATGCACAAAGTTGTTCCAGCAACGTTGGAAAATTTACACGAAACGTTGGATGTTTAGCTATGCAACGGGGCGCGAGTATAAATATTTAAGTAAATTCAAGAATAAAAATAATTATATACTTTTTAAAGTATATAATTGTTTAAATTTGGTAATTTTTTCAACAAATCTATTATTTAACCGGTACCAGTGTAAAGTGAGACAAATTTCAAAGTTTGCATAGTTTGTGCATAAATTCATGTTCAATTCAAATCGAAATCTGAGTTAAAGCTAAAAGTTTAGCTGAGCAGTTTTGGGTTAAAAACTGTGCCCTGACCCGTAGCTAGCTCAGCATGCTAACGGAAGGAGTGGCAAGCCCTCATCCACTGGTCTCCACTGGTTCGTGCCCTGTATGAGTTCACCCAATATCAACAAAACCCAAAGTTTTTTTGAGGCAAACAAATTCCTAAGTTTTTTGTGAAGCAAAATAGTTTCGTTCTTATATGCATATATTTTATACATATAATATTTTGAAACTTTACGTTCACGTTATAAAATGACTTAACTCTGGACCAACCACGTCATCCTCATGAGAATCAGGTAACAAAATTTTCATGAAACAAAGCGAGCCAGAATTCGTGCCAAGTTTTAGCGTTTAGACAAGTTAAATGATTGTGCAAAAAATTTATTTTAAAATATTGGGAAGGAAAGGCGTTTGATGAGTGGACCCCCAGTTAGGCAGTATAAGGACACTAAAGGTATGCACTAATTGAACATGCAGCTGACACAGATTTTTTACTAAAACTTAACGCTGGTGCCCGAGGAAGCTCTCAAATACTGTGAACGCTTTATATTGAAATACTGCGCACTGCATAAAATTTTACACACACAGTTTGTATACTGCATATTGCACATATGCTGGAACAGAAAAAAAAGCGAACCGGATGTTTGTTCTGGTTTTATAAAACTGTTCCGTCCAGCCACAATTTGCAGGATCGCAATAAAACAAGAAGTATTAATTCAAAATGCTGGAAACAGAACGAAAGCGCAGTCTATCAGCTCTGATATAATATTCTCAATTTATACAATATTAGGGTATTTAGTTCAAAATAAACATTTCCTTTTACGTGAACATTTTTACATTATTATCAGCCAAAATCTGCGGTTTATGCCGGATATTGATGAAAATGATCAATCTTAATATTGATCGCAGTGCTTTTTTGAAGTGCGGTGTCTTTACCGGAAACGCTAATAGCCAAACGGCGTAGGCAAGATTGCATTCCGGGAGCATACACAACTTCAATAAATGTTCTTCCTGTAGAAATCGGTATGCTAAATTTAAAGCCTGTTGCAGTGCTTAGATTTTTTGTTTCCTTCAAAAAAACTTTGCGACTCAATAATTGTCTGTATGACCACTTTTATATTGCTTTGACCTATAGAGGCTTGAACCTACGCCAAATGCTATCTTGACTCTGGCGTGACCCCAGGAGGCAGTGCTAATTTATTTGTTGTGTGGGATGCAAAGAGTTCTTTTCGTTCCTATTTTATAATGCAATTGGATAATGGCTGGGTTTTCAAAATCTTACTTAAGTATTTACTTAAGTTATACTTAAGTAATTACTTAAGTTACCGACTTATGTGAGAAACGATCATAACAAAAAAGCTATTGCTTTGCTTTATATTAAGGAGGTCCCACGAGTTAACAATTTTAATTAGACCAAGGCTATATGGCCGAACTGTTAATGTGTAAATATATCAAATTTTGTCAGTGACTTAAGTATTTACTTAACTTAAGTACGCTTTTAAAAACGAGAAAATGCTAAGTAACTGCTTAGCACATACTTAAGTACTAAGTCAAACTTAAGTAGGGTTTCAGAAAGCAAGCCAATGAATTCTAGGCTTCAAGTTTGCAAATAAACTTCGCACGCTTATGAACACATGAAATACACTTATGCATGTATATATGTATATATACGATATTCTGAGGTGTACAGGGAGGGGCACAAAAGTCTTGGTCCCTCAATGCAAATTGAAATTTGTCCGGCGCAAACGTTGCTTCACTGAACTCAGTTATATATACCGTTCGGTCCAAGGCCTAAATCATTGGAGCGGTAAAACTTTAAGCTAAATATAGCAGTTTTCAGTTGATTTAGCAGAAATTGTGGGCATTGTAGTAAAAATGGTCTGTTTCGCATTCATCAGGGTGCACTAAGGCTATATTTACTAAAATTTCTTAAACAAGCAGAAATAAAAACCTCTACAGAAGTTAACAACTGGAGTGAACGAAATTTTTTGACAGCTCGAGTTCACTTGCAAAAATGTTTCTTTGAAGTTATACACTCCCAATTTGAAGCTACCGCTTACATTCCCAGATATAATGTATATAGAAAAGTTTTTCATTCCCAAAGGTAAAAACACGTACCCGTTTACTACGAGCGACAACTTGTATCGAACAGCTTTTGCAAAACGGCGCGCGACTCTTTTATGATAGATAATTTAACGGCGGTTCAGAAAAAATGGAAATTTCAATGTCGCCTCGGGAACCAATATAAGTGTTTCTTGAAATCAAAGCAAAGATCAAACAAACAATAATGCAAATAAATAAATTTTCTGTCCCGAAAAACTATGATAGAAAAGAGTAACAAGTACCATTTTTCTTGCTATATTTTTACACTTTTAATTATACGGGCCCGCTCACTAAGCCAAACCTTAATCCTACGCCTAAGCACTCGTCTAAGCCTAAACCTAAAACCTTCCTCATTCTAATTTATCGCATGTACTCGAGTCGGCAGACACCTATAAACAAAATAATGAATACTTTCATCGCTTTTTTCATGTGCCTACCGCCATGACCGCCACTGGCATCAATATCTCATTTCAATATGTCTGCAACATGAGCCGTTAAAACGCTGATAAACCTGAGTATTGGCTGGCTGTGATATGGTTTATGAGACTGTAGGACATCGTGTACTCAACGACATTAGTGTTTAAATAATGGCCAAATCTCGTTTTTAGACAAACATTGTCACGATTGAATTGTTCTACGCTTATCGTTTCGACAATAGCATGGCGGTTATACAACAGCAGAAACAGGGTTTGGTAAACGTGTTCGGGTAAACCGGAACACAATTGCTCTCAAAATATAGTGGTTCGATTGTAACGTGTTAATTTAAACACATTTTTTGTATACTGGATAGGCTTAGCAAAAAACACATTAATTTGAATGACCGAAATTAGGGCACCCAAAATAGAAAGACTGTCGTGCGGTTTAAAACAAAGAATACGTATGAATTCTCGCTTGCTTCGATTCGTACTTTTCATTAATTGGAAAGAACTCGTGTTAGGGGCCTGCAAATAAAAAGCTCTATGTTGTTATAATTTCGTAGCCGTGCCCCGGCTCATCTCTAACCCACCGAGAATCAATGATTTATATAAAGTTTAGACGAAAATAGGCCACTGCCAATACGAGACTTCTGTAACCTCTGTCATTAAGTAAGTTTTCCGAACATCGAGTAGTTATATGCTCGTTTGTTTAAAATTTAGTGCAAAAATGGGTGAAAATGTATCAAAAAGATAATCAAATTATATATCATTCAACGCAGGTTGCGGGCCTAAGTCGAATGGTGTAACAATTTTCTGCTAACAATATTCAATCGGTTCACAAGTTATTATATTTGGTTTTTGGCCTCCAATCAGTTCTGATCATAATTCGAGACTGGACATAGTTCTGGTTTTTGCCGAAATGTCCGCATCGTTAAAAGCTAAGTTAGGTCTTCGTGAACAATATATATTTTTGAGCGCACCTTGTTGTTTGGAATCACTGTTGTGTAATTTATATTTTATATTGCATATAAAGTGTTTTCTATGCTCGTGTAAACCCAGACCAAGCATCTACGTTTTTCGTTTGCGGACACAATTTCCGCGAAACTATACACCATCCGCTATTAGCCAAAGTTATCTCAACGGACGTTGTAGCGTATTTCAGTCTATATCGCTTGACGGACACATTGGAGTATGTAAAAGGCGTTCGGACACTTTGTGTGCAGGACGAACCAAGCGTAAGGTGGGACTGACATAAAACTTGATCATTTCTTTGATAACATAATTTCTGAGCTACACTACTTAATCCAAAAATAAGTTTAACATAAACTAGTGTTAAATTAAAAGTATGTTAGCCCGAGTTAAAGTTACAATTGTAGAGTAGTGACTCCATCCAGCCGTTTAAATTTTACTTAAAAACTAATATTCCAGCTTAGTTAAGCTAGAATTTTTGTTTAAGTTTTTAGGAAGAGGTTGCAAAATTGTGTACGAAAACTCATGGATGCTCCAACAAATTAGAAATTCCGAATTAGTAAGTTCAAAAGTAAATCTAGCCACGATAATTGAACCGTGAAACGTAACATAATTTCAACAATGTGAGTTCAAAGCTGAGCTTAATTGCAAAGTTCCGTTGGTTAGTATATGCCGTGTTTCTTCCTAGAAGTTTGAAAATCTTTTTAGATGTAATATAACGGTATTTTTATGCTTTGTAACGGAAACAAAGAAAACTGTGTGGTTTGAGCTGGTAAGGCAAATAGAACCATTCTGATGGCTTTGACAGTACTTATCGTCGGTTATGGTGGCCCTATATATACTTGTATCGTCAGGCGTCGTCCGTCGCCGTCCATCAACGTCCGTTATCGTACGATATGGTATGTATGCACGGTGCTAGAGGGCGCCGGAAGTGCTTAGAGGTTTTAAAAAGTATAACGACTGTGCCACCGTAAATCGTATATTTTCAAACAAAGTATAGAAGGGTTTAGACCAATTTCATTTCTAATTTGTTGGTTCACTAATTTCAGATATACCATCAGCAGGTTGTATTTGTTACCCAATTGATCAAAAAAATACATTGTATATATTACTTAAGCACCAGCTCAACATGGCACCGGGAGCCAGAAAAACGTTAAGAAACAAAATGCGGGAAATTCACTTCTGCCTGCGAGTCCAATTAACAACCTGGTTTTAGGCACATAAAATGATGTGGCTGATTGCAGTGTTGCTGGAATTTTTTGTAAAGCGTTGTTATGCGACACTTTGAGCAGAACGAAAACCGCGATGGCAGACTCCGAATAGCGCTTGTTAATGTGTCATGTCGGTCACATGTTACCATACGTTTGAATTGCACAAAAAATGTCCGCATATTTTCACTTGCCTTTGGACACAAAACAGCATCGCAGAAACTATGTCCGGACAATGACACTAGCTAGCTACTATGTCCGCACATAGTTTGAATTATTTCGTGAAATGTCCATGTATAGTTTGAACAAAGTGAAAGTTATTGGTTTCGATGTAGTTTTCTTATTTCTGTTTTCCTGGACCAAAAGTAAATAAGATTTGGTAAAAATTACTAGGCCATTAAAAGGAGTTGATCCGATGGCCTCGATATTGAGAGTCCACCGCTTTACCAATTCGGCTACCAGGGCGGAATTCGAAGCACATAGCATAGGCAACGCTATTAAAGTTGTATTATATTGTAAACAATATAACCTTAACTTATAACATGATATCAACAACTTTTACCGTGTGCTGATAGTACAGTGGTAAGGTCGTATGGTTAATACGCCAATGGTCGGGGTTCGAACCCCGTGTGCAGGAGACCTATCTTAGTTCGATACAAGCTATCTTGAAGCCCTAAAGTAGGTTTTCTTATAGCTTTCTCTCAGTTAATCTAACCCAAATGAATCCTCATACTTTTAAGATAGACTGTCCAACGGTTAATATTTTCCGTGGCCGGACACAGTTTCAGAGAAACTGTATTTTGTCCGTACCTAGCTAAAGATGGTTAAACGGACGAAAAGCATTAACTAGCTAACTGTTAAAGGACGTCTTTACCGTTTCGCAAAACTCTTGGACATTTTTTGTGCAGGCCGAACGTACGGTAACGTGTGACTGACATCACTCGAATGCATATGAATTAATATTTCATAAGAAATGAAGTTTTTTTATGAGGTATAAAAACAGAAACGAAATCAAAAGCAGTTGCAAAAGCCGGGGTAAAACGTCAAAATCCACTGAAAATTTATCAATTTCAGTATGTTTAAAACATATTAACCAATTTTAACTCGCAACTATTTTCAAAAATTTGCACTCCTGTACACAATGCTCCAGCAGTTAGTACGCTTTTAAGCTTCTGCTTGGGCTTAGGTGTGCAAAATGCTTTTTCCTAAGCGCAAGTCTGAACTTCTGTCCCAGGGATGTGAAAATGCGAATATCGGTTCAGGCAAGTTAACGGTGCTTAACGCAACACACCCATACAATTAATTTTCACCATAGAGGTTTTTCCGTAAATAAATGTTGCAATAAGCGTTAAACTTACTCAAAACTTCTGGAACCGCGAACGTTCAGCGACCATTCTTTAAATCTGGCTCGACGCATTGTGAATAGAAATTTTGTTAATTTAAATAACAAACTTTAATAATTTAAGTATATAGCAGTATTTAAAGCTCTTGGAGTCCCCCAAATTTAAGGTTAAAACTTGGGCGGAGACCGTGTGTATGCTTTGGTAAAAGTTTAGGCATATTGGTGGCAGTCTTTTTCCTAAACGTAATTATTAGTGTATGCGAAAAATTGTGGGGACGAACACAAGTGTCAGGTTAAACATAATATAATTTGCAATTATTAACTGTTTGAAGACTGCGCTAACCTTACTGTACGATGCGTCGTTTCGTTTACCGAACCAGTCTTGAATACTAAGCAAGAGCCTGATTTATGAATGATTCTAACGTTAAACCTAAGTCTAAAAATTAGCATTAAGGATGAGCTAACGTTTGTTTGAGATCCAAACTTTAATACAGTGTTCTAACGAAGCAGCCATAGCCAACATGGTGCAACCATTCGCAAATGACAACCTTTGTACGCGACTGGGCTCGTGTACACTTCCCTAGCTTTACGGTTAAACTTAGGTTTAGGTTTAAGTTAATAAGAAAATATTTATTTAAGCCTAAATTTTTTACCTAAATTCAAGACTCGGCGTATTAAGCCATAGGCTAGCATTAACATTCAATGTGGACGGAAAGAATGGATACCAAAAGCTACAGAGACGGATAACCTAATATCTGGCCGGAGCCAGCCGGAGCCAGATAATGAATTGAAATCTAATACTAGATTGCGTTCAAATATCAGAACGTTGCTTGAAATTCTTCCTTCTGTGGTTTAGGTACCCAAAGTGTTTACGTGATAAAGTTTAACATCTCACGCCGATGCATTTTTAACACTTTATCAACGGCCCTATTATACTATCCTGTTTTTGTAGCGTTGCGTTCAGTTGCAATATTCGTTTGACTATTTTCCTTTTAAGAGCATCCAGTTTTTGGTAGGACCTATATAACAGCGGTAGCTAAAATCAGGGTCGGAGTCTCGGTCTCAATCTTTGCAAATCTCGGTATTTGGCAGGTCTCGGTTTCTTTGGTCTCGGTGGTTTGGAACCGACACTAGAAGTCGAGGATTCAGCAAATGCTGGTCGACCTACAAAAAGCAGAAGATAAGTTTATTGATGCAAGCAATCCCTGAAAAATAAAATTTCACTATGAATATATGAATTTTCATAGTTGCGCAATAATTATTCGCAGATATTCCGAAAACAAGAAACCATAGAAAAAGCATAGGAAACTGATTTTGAAAATTTAATTTTTTTCTGTGATGATCAAAAGTTGACCGAGACTTTTCATGGCCGGTCTTCGCCCATCCCTGGCTCGGATTAAGAATATTATTTTTGCTTAGGCTTAGGCTTAGTTACAGACCCATATTTACGGTAACGTTTAGACTTAGCCTCAGGAGCAATAGAAATATGCTGATGCGTGCAGTAATTTATTATTAACGCTGTTTGATATTAAAAATGACATTGCGTGCGTGTACGTTTTTATCAATAAATATATACCTTTATTTTGGCTTTCACGGTCAGCCATATAAGCCTGAGATTGGTAACTCTTGAAAGCACGCAAATAATCAATACAATGGAATTTCAAACTACATTGAACTTGAACCTTTTTGACGGAGGTTATTTTGGCTACAAATTACGTTTTGATAAACATTAGACACTGTAACAGATACGTGAAGTAGAAAACTGGTAATAAAATGCAGTTCATGAACTCATGATGCGGAGCAAAACCTGTTGGTAACAAAATGTAAACACTTTAAAGGATCATATTCTTGAATAAGAGTTTCCAACTGGGCAAACTTTGTATAGAAAAAATATCACCACCTTGTGTTGTGCTATACACCATATTTCATCCTGATCATGAGCAAACGCTAACAATAACCTAATTTGAAAACGAAGACACGCAAACTAGACCAACAAAGCTCAGAGACAACTCGTGGTACTTGACGCCCTCCGTCGTAAGCGGTTGTCATACTTGAGGGAAAAAACACAATATTGAAAGCACTTCAATAAAAATTTTAGCTGTTCTAATATTCTACTGCTTAATTTGGGGTCTGCAGTCGCGACAGCCACCTCTTCATCCAGCTCAGGGTCGTTGAAACTGCTAGAGTTAAGATGGCCGGCAACTCTGCTACTTAGAAAGTAAAAAGTGTCCATGCCACACTTCTGTGTAAACGTAAAGGAAACTTTTTGGAGGATAAATAAGAAAATAACCAATTTATGATGTTCGCGCACATTTGTTGCTTCTGGGAAGTATAGCGCGTGTGATGTTTATCCGCTGACCAGGCCAGTATTCAGCAAAAAAAGTAAGGAGGCTAAAATTTTTTTCAACAACAGTGCCCAAATATTTTATATGACGTATACGCAAGGCTAACATTTTCCTAGGATACCCCAAAACTTTTTTCCGAGGCTCAATTCCTGGATTTTTCTGGTTATATATACGCCGCAGGCACTCAGCACGTGGTGACATAAACTTGCAGCAGGGCGAAACCGGATATCCGTTTCCGTTTCCGCTAAAAATCGGTGTCCGTTTCCGTTTCCGTTTTTGGTATAGAAATAACGGAATTTCTGTTATTGTTAAGCTCAAAATTAGTTATAAATCATGTATATATCTGGCAATTTTTCATTGCAGAGATGGTGCAATTGTTTGAAGTAAAATAGAAATTACGAAACTCATTCAAAATCATCAAAATTTCATTGAATCCGCCATTTTTCTTTAAAGTTTTAAAATTTCCGTGAATGTATATTTGAACGCCTCAATTATGTTGGCAAAAAACAATAAATCTCTGAAACGTTTATACTTCAATATCCTTTTTCTGTTTCCGTTAATTTTACTATTCGTTTACTTGTACCCTGAGTATTAGAAACAGAACCGGAAATACCTTGCATTGTGTTGTATAGAATGAATGTAATACAGGTTAATCTAACAAATTGGCAAATTAGCAAATCGAAAATCCATCAAAACACATCTCAAACAGTTAGTGAAACTACTACTGCTCGTAACCTAAGCTTAAGCAAAAGCCTGCTTACAAACAACGCAAAAACTGTAACATCCATTCGATTTAAATTCAATTAATTCAACTACATCCGTGTTGTTGTTGTAGTTGTTGTTATAGTCGCTTTGGTTTCTCCAAGGCAACCAATGAAACAACGATGTGGAAATCAAATGAAGTTTTCAATCAAAACCATTTTTCGATCGCCTTGTGAGAAGCAGATGGTTCACACACGGGATGTACCAGTTTAATTTAGCTAATTGAGTTTACTATAACGTTTCATTCGTCTTTTCGTTCTGTCTCACCGAACCAAATCGGCACTTTTTTACTTCCCTATACCACTCAGCAGAAATGTTGGAGGAACTTTTCAGTTCACTCCGGAACCCCAATTTCAACAGGCCCTAGTACGTGTGAAGCCATTCGGGCGAAATAATGTTTCAATTACAATTTGCCACTGTGTTTGTGATGACCGGTATAAAAAGGAAGGGTTGATTTTTGTTTTGGCTCGATAAAAACTACCTACCCGGTATTCGGTTACGGACAGTTATATATTTTTAAGTCACCACATATAGATCGGACAAAACACACTTCTTTTTATATTTTTTCTTCTGGTCAGAACTGGCTTGCTCCGAAGCATTTTTATTGATTGCCAAGTCCGTTAACCTTTTACCCAGATTTAACGAAATTTACACAGGTAGTATGAGTGTTTGTTACATATTTGACAAGTCTAGGCCGTACTTTAGCTTTGATCACTTTTATGGACTCTAAGGTTTATAGACTCTCACTACTAATGGACTCTAGTCTAGTTACTGAAATGTTTCTCAAAGATAATTTCAATAGCGCAATCTTTTCTTAACCAAATATGTTTATCAGTTGCTAAAATTTATTACTAGGCCATAAAGTTGTAATTAGCTTAATACTGCGCCTAAACGAACGTCATCAGAAATTACAGCGCAACCCTCAAGGATACCGTCATGAATTTGGAACACAGTTTACGATATGCTAAATAAAAGAAGTACCGTTAGATCGCAAAGTCTATAAACACGAACAACAAAGGGAGATAGGAGCTATATATAGGTAACTAATAATCGTTTCAAAGCTAAACGTAAAACTGAACCAATTCTTTAAATATGTTCATGCCATTCGGTACAACAATGCACAACACTGGGACATGTGGGACATAACAGCGGACAACTTAACGGCATCATTCTACGTCTGTCTAAACATTTCGTTTCAATATGCTGAACTAGTTTCACTCCGGCGTTTCATGGTAAACCACATTTCTTAAAAATATAGGCCAATGTAAAGAACAGGGGCGGAACAGTATTATACGCATATTTCTAAGCCTGAGGCTAAGCCTAAGCCTAAGCCTAAGCGTAAGAATGAGCATATTCCTAAGCCTAAGCGTAAGAATGAGCATATTCCTTACCTTTCAGAAATCATGGCTAAAGCCTTTTTGATAATATTTATGTTATCTGGAACCGGTTTTAAAATTCATTAGCTGTTTGACGAATGACGATGCCGAACCTCAAATATAGCGTCATTATCTGATAATAAGAGTTTGAGCTTGAAATTAGATTTTTGTTCAAATTTACATATTCATGCGTAAAAGAGTTAAACAGCGAAATTCTACCACGGTATCCCTATTAGCAAAAATTACTCGCATTATTTATTGCATTAAAAGTTCAGTTTCTGGTGGGTCTGTAAAAGAGTAAGTTTAGGTTTTACGCAATTTTTGCTTAAATAGGCTTAGGCTTAGAAATACGCTTTACCCAACGCTTAGTATAAGTCTTAGGAATATGCTTAATCTACTGTTACAGCGCTAAAAGTAACATTGGCCAACAGCTCACAGAAGAAAACTGCTAATAACCATAAATAATCTACCTTTGCCACACAGATGTGCAACAAAATGGAAATCCTGTTTGCGGCTATTGTGACAATGACACTGCAGTAACGTCATCTTTTCGTAGCGTTAAACTTAAAATTAATTGTTTACCGGATGCTGTTCCATTATATTTCAAGAGTACATGCAACTTGGCTCGTGTTGGATAGAACTGAGGGCATCTAGCGTGTTTTGAAATGACGGTTGAAAATCGTTGTATATATGAAAAGGAAACAAAAGTGTTCCCGGTATAGGACCCCTTTCTCAATCTATCGATGAAATTTGCCACCGGCTTCAAGATACATAGGGCCCAAACTAAAAAAGTCACACCTCAATATTTAAAAAAAGACGATTGTAGCAATAATATACAGAGTCAAAATGAGCTATTGAAAGATTTAACAGCTTTTCATTAATTATTAACGCAGTGCAGTAACGTTATCGTTGCTAGCACACAGTTGCCAAAACTATAAACATTACAATAGCAGGAGGGATTATACGAAGAACCGGGGGGTGGTTCGTTGGCCTCTAACGATCTATTTTGAAAAAACCATTTTATTAAAGAATACTATGGATAAAGAAAAATTTAGTTACACGCAAAGTATATATACTCGAACTAAAACCGTGGCTCTGCCTATGTCTTCAGGCGGGGCCTGGTACTAAAATGTACGACCAGGTATTCAGAGGTTGTACAGAGGAGTCTTATCCAAAAGTATTGAAATGCAAATATTTCCAAGTCGTTCAAGCAAACTTGACACAAGTATCGAAATCTGGCATAGTAATTTTCGTATTTTATTACGCATATACACAGGGTTTAAGATGATCAAAGCTGATTCATCACTTAGCCTATAATATTCAACCAATATTTCATTAGCGATACATTTGCTTTGCGAACACGAAATTCACAACTGACCCTGGAGTACTGCTTCGTAACCTATCCCCATAACAAATCTCCGCTATAATGAGATTAATTTTGATTAATTAAATCCGAAATTCTTTTACAACAACATGAACCAAATTACAATTATTTCTAGCCGCGAGTATGCAGACAGCTTTCGCTTTAACCAGCGACACAATCGCTCGAGTACAAAATCACGACAGTAACAACACGCTAAAATCACGAAAGCAGTTAGCACATTTTAGTTGGGCAACAAAGCAATAATTGCATGCCGCACTGGAACTTAAGGCCCGAATGCTTGATTTCAACTACTTTTTAATTAGTATAAGGATTTCGTTCAACGAATCAATAGTCATCTGCATTTTGTATGAGTTCAAAACCGTTCATTTTTCAAACGTTTTTGCAAATCCTACGGTTTTGCCGGGGGGGGGGGGTTTAATTAATCTTTTGGCTGCATCCATGAAGTGATGCTTTCTAAAATAAATTATACTAGGACATGAGGCTTATCTACATAAATTAACCGGACAGTAGTGCAAAGAACCCGATTTAAAGGCCGAAATATTTGATTTTCCATTCAGTGTCCGTGTTTATTGAGTGTGAAGTATTAGTTTTGGGCATGTTTCATGGACGCCACTTTTCATATACAGGCAATGGCGGATCCATGGGGGGGCCACCCCGGCCATGACCCCCAAACAGCATCTCAACGAAAAATATATAGCAATTTTGTGACAATAGTTCGTGGTTTGTGTGTGGGTCAAAAGTAAGTTTATTACCTGTGAAATTTTGCCCCCCCCCCCAATTTTGAGATCCTGGATCCACCACTGTACAGGCGAATATTATGGATAGCTATTAGCTATTTGGGGAGAGTTTCTGATACAGCTGGTTATGACGGTCTATGTTTGTTTAGCGACCAGGATATATTAAGATGCTGCCGGAACTACGGTGTTGTGTTTGTTGAGCGATTAGAATATACTATACGGTGCTACTCGGATTAGCTACAGTCCGCATCCTGAAATTGCCGGCTGGTGATACGTCTTGCTAAATAGTACAAATTGTATTTATTGCCTCAATTTGTGTTGCTTCAGTGTCAAACTTATGATTCGATCCTTTTTGTGTTTTTCAGGACTTGAACTGGTGATTGGTGGCACATACACGGGTGAGAATGATGTTTCAAGTTTAGAACAACAACTGCTACGTTGAAAGGCCATTCTTGACTCCGCGTATTTCTAGTTTAGTTTCTCAGAACAAAATGGACATTCTGGATGGCATCTTGCCACCGGAGGAAAATATACATGAATATATCGTAGTCGGTTTAGAGTACTTTTAACAACAGTTCACTTCAAAGAAATATTAGTCAGTATATTTTCTATCAAGGATATAGACTTGAGAGCAATTGCTTGTCTGATGTTGTACATAATACAAGTTAGAACTCCAAAAAACTAGTCAACACTATTTATCTCCTTCTCGCATTGAGTAAACTGGGAGCAACTCAGCGCTTATTGTATACGCAGCAAAATAAAACGCAACCTGCTTTGTTTGACGATTACCAATCACTCGCAGCACAGAATGATCACTAGACCTGTGAGCCGTATCGGGTTAAATCGTTGAGCTCCTATACTTGATGACTGGCTGTAAAGCGCATTCCATTCCAGATTAACGAGTTCAAATCTCAGCTTAAAACCTGTATTTCATTTGTTTGAAAACTTATCGCTATCTGTTGATATAGAGATGCTAGTGTCAATTTTGTGGCGGCCTGGAAGCCGTGTTTCAAAAGCACCTATATTTTCCGTCCGGCACCGTCCGTGACCCGCCCGGCACCATCCGTTACCCGTCCGGCACCGTCCGTCACCCGTCCGGCACCGTCCGTCACTCGTCCGGCACCGTCCGTCACATGTCCGGCACCGTCCGTCACATGTCCGGCACCGTCCGTCACTCGTCCACGCACGTTCGGTACCGAATGGTGCCGGTCGGTACCTCACGGTGACGCACGGTGACGTACGGCGACGGACGGCGCCGTATGGCAAGTATAGCTCAACGTTTAAAGTTCAAACGAAACATTGTTTGTTATACTTTAGTCAACTAATGTTACGCACCTTTAGAATATGACATCAAAAATGTATGTCTTGATACTTCTAGTAAAAAGATAGATCTCCTATTCCCCTGGATCCGTTAAAGGACTTAGCACCAATTTGGCTGATTCGGCGTCAAAATTAATTGTATCAAACTTATTTGTTTGCCAACCAAAATGTGACCAGTAATAAATCTTTTTGTTTTTGCCATTCTCTGGCCGCGAATGCCATCTGGCGTTGAAACTATGTGTTTGAAAGATCTCATTAAATATCTGGGGAAATGACGTTCGCTGAAATCATGTAAAGTTGGGGATTAAAGAAGCTTTGCCAGGGTGTTCGATTATGAAGATTGAAGTGCGACAGCATATTATTGTCCAGAACAAATTTCAAGGGGGCACTGTTGAAGTTTTTGAGGACACCTTTCATTTTCCCTAATTTGTTGTACATTCACAAGCAGAGATTTGTTAGTCGTTGTTTAAGCTGAAAGCGTTTAGAATTACAGATACGGAGGCATCTTAGTTGTGAAAGAACCCTTGCGAGCTAAATCAGCGCAGCAGCGCGATTCTTTAATCGGGAAGTTAGGAGGCACTAAACACGGCTTTGCGAATGTCACCCGTTTTGGAAAGATATAACCGACATTGGGTTTCACGACGCGAGCGAGGAGTTTAAACATCTATGTGATAGTGAGCTGTTCAAAAAGTGGGAAATAAATTCAAGCGCTACGACCGAGAAACCAGACGCTACATTTAGCATAATCATGATGCAAATTTTGCACTTTTGAATGGCTCCGGTATGGCGTGTGCGATTCAATCGCTGGATCCTTCCCTTCCAGATCCACCATTGAAAGCCAAATGCAGGTTTAGCAATTTCTACGGCAGAGGCCTTATTATTTTTTCCTAAATCTTTCTTCATTCTCCATATTATGTCTAGTATGCAGGATTGTTTTTATTGCAAAAACACAGGGCGGCCTCCAACTGTTCCGACTGCTGCGATTCTTGTCCCATCCAATATTAATGCTCAAAATTAGAAACGTTGCAAAAAATATGCAAAGTTTACACGCCAATTCTATCTGATATTTACTGTCATTATCTGCACTATCGTCCAACCGGCATTCAAACTCAAAACTGAAGTGTATGGTTTGGCTAAAATTGACACCTGTGGACAAAACTTGGATTTGCCAATCTACGAATTTTACACGAACCGTTTTTTGTTCACAAAATTACCTGCATCTGCGGATCGTTTCTAGTCGGCGGCCACGTATTGTCTGCAACTCAGGCAAAGAGTCATTTACGCCGCCGCATCCGTCATCGCTTTCATCAATAGTTGTTATACTGCGATACAATTTATTCATTTTTGTATAATTTTTACACTTTAAAATTAAAATGCTGAAAATGAGTTAAATGTTGTCTGGTGTAATGAGAGATAAATATGAGGGAAGAACGTGTTTGCAGTCTGTTAACCTTAAATTGTTAATGCACTCTTTACAATAAAAATTAAGGCATGGAAGAAAATTTTGGTTTCAATTCAGCATTTAAATTTCATATCATAATTCCACTCCAAAAGTCTACGTTTAGCAGTAACAAGTATTCAGGAATTGAAAATTTTAAAAATTAGCACGTAGCATATGCTTTTCTCGGATTTTGGAAAAAGGGTTACGTTCGGTTAAAATGCCGCAGTTGATCCTTGTAGTACAAACAAAAAATGTATCTAAAAACCACTTTACAAATATTCGTAATGAAGGATATAACCACTAAGCAATCCTCTGACGAAGCCCTTGACACGTAGATGGTCCATAAAAAGCAGAGAGGTCGATGTGAGTTTTTGTCAAAGTAAACGCATATATGGTGCATTAAAATATGTTTTTAAACTTTAATTCATTTACATTAAAGTAATTAAAAGGCAAGCAAAATGAAATAATTTGACAGAAAGCAGTAACCTTGTAGCATCCGCATGATGTCCGCAACAACAGGATACTTGGCGTCTAGATTGTGAAACAAATATAAATAGTATCGTTTGTTCCCCAGATCGGGTGTTTTAAAGTCTGTGTATACCTACCTTTCGCCAGTTTGTATACGGCCACAAGACAAGAGAAATATGCAAATCACTTGATCACTAAAATTTCACAGTAAACAGCACAATGCGACCGGACGTGCTATTCCGGTAAGAAAATCCGGTATTTTTTAAAATCGGGCACCGATATGTAACCACCATTTTTCCAGCAAAATTTTGCTACATTTACAATTTATGCTATACTGCATATTTTATGCGATTCTTTGTACTCTATGTATTCTAAACATTGCAATTACACATATTTCCCTAAAATTGCTGATAGAACATGATTTAGATAAGTTAGTGGGAACCTGAATGACGCAAAAATACTACTTGCAAACCAATTTCACCGTAACTGGCATATTTCACTTTCCGACTCAGGTTCGTGTATTTGAGAAACTCCTTGAGCTCGAGCGTGCATGAAAATTACTCCATTGTATGGACGTAGACAGGAATTTCTTTAGGGGGCACACGAATACTTTACGTACAAAGGGTCGTTACAAACACAACCCTTGAGAACATCAATTTTAAAACATATACCACTAAAGCAATGTCGGTTCGCAATATAAAAGCACCAGCAACTAGTGTGAGGGACTGAACCGCACAGGATATCATTTTTTTATTCCAAACTGAAATTTTTGTAAATAGACAAGTTGTTTTTAGTGGGTCTTCGCCATTTGAGGCAAAAAATGTGTTTTTTACACAGCTTTTTTGTTAACAGATTTTGTAATTTTTGGCCTAAACAATTGAACGGATTTTAAACAAACGCTCAAACCTCTGTGTGTGTGATATGAAAAGCTTAACCAACACATAGCACCGTTTACAACTGACTACGGTTTGTTAATGGAATTTCCGGAATATAACCAAATGAGTTAAACATGCAGCAAAAATTGTAGCGTTGCGATTTATAAATTCCTAAGGCTTATACAATAGCATTTCAACCGACTAGCCAGATTCACTCAGTTCAGACAAAAATATGAGGGACTACAGGTGGCTGCGCAGTCGTGTAACTATTGAGCAGTTTAAGTTTTTGCTAAAAATTCATTAATACTGAATACTTTTTGAATGCAGCAGTTGT
Source organism: Enoplolaimus lenunculus (assembly GCA_030248215.1). Lineage (NCBI taxonomy): Eukaryota > Metazoa > Nematoda > Enoplea > Enoplida > Thoracostomopsidae > Enoplolaimus > Enoplolaimus lenunculus. The sequence continues at coordinate 53,188 of JASANG010002064.1, forward strand.
AATTTTAGCCGAAATGTTTGCCGTCGTCTTTATAGATAAAATCACTCATTTGCAAATGAGTACAACAAACACAACCTGAAGCAACGTTTAATAGAAACAAACACGACAACACACGATACAGGTGTCAGGTTACCGTCGATACCATACAGTGGGAGAGACCAGGAATAATTGTGGTAGCTGTTAGCTGTTTTCATTTTCAAGGATATACACTTTTAAAGTCGTTTCACAAACACCGGCCCATGTAAAGATGAGGGGCGTAGACTTTTTCTGTGGAACTAGAATGGAGTAAGATTAAGCTTTAGACTAATTGTTTGCTTCGCTTAGCTTTAGGCTTAGACTTAGGCTTAAGAATGTGCTTATAATAATGTTGCGCCCCTGTTTTTCACAGTGGCCCCCACAAACACCTAAATATGAAATGGCTATATATGTCGTCCTGCAAACAGCAATGTTTACCATTTGCAAGTGGACGTCCCAACCAATTATTGTTGTTCAGGACCGCCCAATCCGCTAGTGAAAGGAAAACTTCTCTTGATTCGTTGCTCTGCATTTGAGTTTGTTCAAAACAGCTGTCTTCAGCAATATAGAATTGTTTCATTTCATCATATTTGTAAACTATAAAGTAAACCAGGTCTGCATGGTGTAGCGGATATAAACACGGGTCGATCATACCTGTGGGAATGTGCAGCAGTTGAAGGCTTAAATCAGAAGTATACATTACATTTGTGCTATTTTAATGCAATTTTGTTTAAAACCTGTAGTTTCTGCTAGTCCACCTTTAAGATTTCGCTGTACTGATGTTTTTCCTTTTATACAATTAACGAAGTGATAGGTCTACGAGATCAATGTTTATCTACTCTATTTTGCATCGTAGCTCATTGGATATATGGTTTTTAAATATTCCCACAACCAAAACTAGAATTTTGTGTCAGTATTTTATACATTTCGCGCAAAAACTGTCTGGCTTCTCGTTCACTTCAATTTAGCTTTCAAGACTCTTTTCTCAATTGTGCCTGGGTTGACCCTCTGTACCTCATGGTTTAGTTCGAGGCAAAACTAAAATTTTATACGAGTAATTATCACTGCAGCGGCGTTTTGCTTCGCGTTCGATTCGCTCCAAAGTCTTTGTTCGCTATAAATGCGAGCCTGTCCCTGTCTGAAATTTATGGATCCGCTACTAAATGTAGACATGTGATTTTTGGTTGTACGGAAGTAAAATTCAACAAATTAAAGCGTATGCTTTGGAGAAAAGATGGTCCCGGAGAATACCGCGCGAGTATATATTGTAGAAAATTTGAGAGAAGTTTTTAACTCCTTCTCACATTGAGTTGCCTGTAGGCAACTAAGCGCAGTGTATACACGTTAAATAGTATATATCGTACCGTGTTTAACAATTGCAACACGTATACATAGTACTAAATCACCACAACGCGTGAGAGCCCCTCGGGCTCGAGCGTCAAGCTCCTGTAGCTGAGTGGTGGTGGTATACGCCTCCCACTCCCGGCACTGGAGTTCGAATCCTAGCATAAACGTGGGTCTCAGGGGTAATAGAAAATATTCATTTGAGAAAGGGTTAAGCGAAAAATTATCAGTTTACTATCTTTAAACGAATCTTTCGGAATAAGGAAGGAGGCTAAAGAACATTGCGGAGGTGGACGAAACTAGGGTTCGTTGATTGCGCGACCGGCAACAATGGACAAGCGTGCAGTGTCACCGACGTTTCCGATCAGCTGTTAACCCAAACTATGTTATGTTCTGTAACACAGAACCCGCGAATCACAAATTTATGAAATGTTACGGAGCTGACTGCTGTCAACAATCCAAGTTTTCACGATACAACCGTATGTTCATAATCAGTTTTGCCTACTCTTATGTTACTTTTGAACTTGGCCATAAATATAACATTTCTTATTCATTATACGAACCATATCTGTTTAATGAATTCGATTAAATGTAACCATTAGTAACACTGTTTACAATGTTTAATTAGCAAAATAAACCAATTGATTGAAATCATTAATTTTACCAATGTTTACCGTGCAAATAGAACGCCGCTACTCAACGCTGATTTTTGGTCTAAAAATTAATTTTTTCAAATTGTTAGGTATCGTTAGAAAATATCGCATTGTAATAATTTTAGCTTCCAAACAAGGGCCCATGTTAAAATCAGGGGCGGAGAGTTTTCCTGTGGGACTAAAATAGAATAAGCTTAAGCTTTAGATTATTTTTTTCGCTTTGCTTAGGCTTAGGCTTAGGCTTAGGAATATGCTCCTTCTTACGCTTTGGTTTAGGCTTAGACTTAGGTTTAGGCTTAGGAATATGCTTATAATGCTGTTCCGCCCTGTTCTTTACATTGGCCCAAACAAAAAAGTTAAGTATAGAATTGTTCAACTATAGATCTATATTCTCAAATGTGTGTAGCACCTATCACCAGCTGGTGTTTGGCCTTATAACTTTTAAACCAGAGAATGCTGTAAAACACAAAATTTAGCACATTTTTCGCATATGATTTGCTCGACTCCTATAATAATGTCGGCTTCAACAACTGCAATAGTTAGTGAGTTTAAAAATGTATTACTAACTGATGATAATTGCTATATACATTTGAGAATGCGGGTCATAATTCTAGGCGTTTTCTCTACTATGCGCTAAATTATTACTTGTTCAGGACGCAGACCACACCTCTCGAGGGTCCCAATGTCAATGACCCAGGCTCTCCGTCGATCGAACAAACTCGTAGGTGAGCAACTTTAATATATCAAAAATTAATTTTTAGCTTCTTTTCGGGGACATTTACCAAACTAAAACATAGCACAAAACCCCAGAACAGACTTACTGTACGACTGTCTTTTTAAAAATAGGTAAAATTTCGCTATGTCGGCTTTGTAGCCAAATTTTACCCGAGCCGGAGGTCGCTTTTGTTTCAGAGATGAAGCCGGAGAGTTAAATCTCTCGTATTGAATAAAATTTTGTAACTAATTAATGCCGAATCGCTTTGCTTTTAATCTATCTCTGATTTAACCGTACATGCGTTCACATTAGTTGTACTTCATAATACATAACAAACGGTTACTGAAATTATGTAAAAAAAATTTCCACAAGATTGCGGAAATAATACAAATTTACAGATGGATGTATTGGCCTAATTTACTATGATGTATGCTTTAAATAGCGTAAGCCTAAACCTATGTGTAAGCCTTAGCCGAAACCTAAACCAAGTCTTAAGTTTAAGCAAAAACCGAAGTTTAAGTCTTTCTTGTCTCTCAGCCTCTTGCGTTACCAATCTTCCAGTGCGTAGGTATCTCAAAATATAGATATATAAATATTTAATTAACATGGGCCAAAGTCTTAAAAATACTAAAATTATAATTTCACTGTCCGTTGAGGCCGTTTTGTGCTAAACAATAACCGGTTTAAAATGTCCAATGTCTTTTGCAGCCAAAATTGATACTTAAATTTGGCAAAAAAATGCTAGTTTAAATAGTCGTTTAGCTAAAAATAGCAAAATGACGGCAATCATTACAGTTGTTTATTCCTTTAATGTTCAACTGTAATTATATTATGAAATGCTAAATTTAGCAGTAGATTGCAGTTTTAATCGATAGATATTTGTTTACAGTTCCAAGTAGGTTGAAATCAAGCCAATAGCCATTGTCTATTAAGTTTCAGCAGACTCAAACGGCAGCCAGAACCCACGAAAGTGAGAATTCGTTCTGTTTATTACAAGACGTTTTTTAATAACACAAGACATTAATGTGAGACAGCAAAACCAGCGTATAAGTATAACCTGGTTGAATTTTTACAAATTTTATCTTTTGTTCAACATCCGCAAAAATTGCACTTTCCGCAACGTAATTAAAGCCATCACTAAAAGGATAACCAATCGAAAAATTGTCACTTCGTAATAATTTTAAGCATTTAAGTCTGCAATTTCAAACTGATCATGATTATTACCTTCTATAGTTTCGCCTTTCGTATAAGTACGTAGTTTCTGCATGTATTTTAAATGGGGCACATACAGCGAACTTCCGTGAAATTTTGTAAATTCCCTCAATCTACCGTGCTCACACAGCTAGCTGCTGTGAAATTTTAACTTGAATCCCAATCGTCCACTGTTAATGTGTTCACGTATCGCACACTTGTAGGCTTAGGGTTTGCGATATACTTTTTAACTTTTGCAGTTGTAGGCAGGTTGCCACACACAGCCGCGGGTTAAAAAAACCTAAATTTTAAAACCAACACGGGAATGCGTTTGGTGTCGCTCACCGATATTGCTCAAAATAATCCTCAAATAATCGTATTCCAAACAGAGTAAACTTAAGCTATAAATGAGTATCTTAAAATACAGAAGAAGAACCCGAAAGACAACAACACAGCATTCGAATCCAATATCGGTCTCTAAATGCTGGTCCACCTTGTTTAATAGTGTTTACATCTTGTAATCAGCGAAGTTATAATAAATCTTAGATACATTATATTGCGAGGTAGTAGGCAATAAATTTTCAGACATTTTTCAGCAAATTAAGAATTATTTTTCTCAAAATTCGTTTTTGGACAGGTTTTCCAATTGCGGTTTCGAATTTTAGATTTTTCTCAAATTTTTTCTCGCATTCAACGTTCGTATTAAACAACTGAACATTCTTCAGGTCACGACATTCTTTGTTTAACCTACCAACACCCAACACCGACAGTATCATTATGGAATGACAAATGGTAATGCCAAAGGTCTAATTGGGCCGTGGAGTCAACTTGCGACCAGAAATCCACGGTCAAATAATAGCAAACACAACTGGGCTTTTGTGTAAGTTTGCTCACATATAAGGTTAAGACTATGCTCAGAGTTAGGCTTAGGAAAAGGCTTTAGCAATGATTTTTGCTTACACACACGCATGCTTATCCGTAAACTTGAGCCGAAGCCTCGGATACTCCAGAGAATTTATTTAAACATTAATAGTTGGATTAACGCAAGAACGGTTTAAGTCAGACTTTACGTAAGTAATAAGCTCAATCATATCACACTCACTGACAAAAAAGGTCTGACACTGGTACATATCGCATAGATAAAGTTAAATGTTTTCTGCTTTGCAGGGTAAAACGGTCATCAGTCAACACAGCAAAATTCAGGATTTCTTGGCGAGAACAACGTATAAATGAAATGCACGATACATTGAACTGGTAACATAAATCGGTCATTCGCCATGCGAAGTGTCCAAAAATTGTTAAAAAAGTGTACACATATTTCACAGGGTTTGACCAGAACCTACTTATAAACCGGAACCTGATAAAGCGTAACACGAACTGTTACACAAATTTTCCTAACTCTCCGTTGAGTGAAAGGATTTATCTTTATTTAGCATATATAAAAGGTTTTTTACACCCGCTTGTTAGCTTGTTATTTTCAACCTCATACTAGTGTTCTGTAATTAGCACTTTTTTACCCTAAGCCAACGCGATGTTTGACCGGCTGGCTGGTCATTAGCCGCCGCCCAGCCAATATATAAATTTTAAAAATCATCAAGCATTTTAATAATGGTTATGTCGTAACGTTTAGAAGTTATACCAATCGTCTTAGGCTCACTAATTCAACAAGAAACGACATCGTTATAAAATATACGGTAACTAAAAACAAGTTCAACAGTGTCCAGGGTACAACCGCAGGTCTGCCTCAGGCTCAAGCTACGGCAGATAATCGATCTCCGGCTGCGGTAAAATTTCCGCCGGAGGTTTCTGCAATTTCGGCAGTGAAATTTGCATATTTTTTAAATCTTTATTTGTTTGGTGCGTTTCGTTTTAACTTTTGATGCAATTTTGAGGAAAAAATTGTTATGCAATTTACACAACAAAACGGTGAATGATCAAAACATTTGCCCATGTTACGCTGAGATATGTCCTGCTGTTCTGTCATAACAACAGGCAGGAGTCCAGCGTAGGCAAACCGACGATCAAAACACCCTGCTTACGTAGTGGCGTATGCAGGGTGGGTTAGACGACAATTGCCCCCGTTTGGGATTTTAATTCTCTTAATGGAATAGCAAAAATTTCTAATAAAATATATAACTGCGTTTTTAGCGCTTTATTAGTGTGAGAACCGCTTAGTGCTAAAACTTGGGGTGGCAGCGCAGCTCTCTATCCTGTTTAGGAAATCTTGAAATAGCAGGGGTTTAGGGGGGCGGTAGCCTTGTAAATTTATGTACATACAATAAACAAGGACTTAGCCGTGGGCGTTCAGGTGTCAATTCGACCCGTCTGGGCTGAAAAATTTAGCTAATATATACTGTGTCCGGTTTATCTACACCTAAAAATTTTGCTTGTGGATCTATTTTCATTACCCCTATGTACTTGTGACATTTTGCGAAATGACTCCTGACCCGTTCTGAAACGGCAGGCACAACTCGTATCGATCACAAACAAACAAAACTTAAGCCTAAACTAACTAATTTATGTTGATCCTAGCTATACTGCATCCAAAGTAATTTCAACTAGTGATTCAGTCTGAGCGTTGACCATAATGATAACTGTCGGCAACATTTTAGATTTCAGCTAAAAGCTTTACAATCGAAATCTAAATATTATTAAAATAATAAATTGACGATGTGACAAAGTTTTAACTTTTTCTGTGAAAAGTAATTACTTCCTTGGATTTCTAGATCCACCATTTTGCAATTTTTGTGTAAAACTGTTTTTTGAAAGGATGTCTTCACAGCTATGATACAAGAGCGTGAGTTTGGACAACCTCAGATTAAACACCGAAAAATTCTAAATTCATCTCAACGTTGGGAGTAGGAGCCTCCGCCCTAGTGTTTGGGTAGAACAACCACCTCTGCCTGCTCCGGCAATGGGGTTACTCTCCCAACAAAGCAAAACTAACGCAGAAAAATTTTTGTATGAAAAAGAACATGGAACGTGTGCTTTTATTGCAATAAATCGTCGTTTACATGTGAATTCATGTACACGGTCCGCAATGTATTAAAAATAATGTTTGTTTCCAGTAACATTTTGGCCCCCATTAAGAGATCCTGGATCCGCCAGCCACTGCTCATACTCAATTGAAATTGCTTTGTCCCCCTACCAGGTTGTGCTGGCTACGGTTTGCGTAATGCCTGAAGACGGATAACATACTCAATGTAAAACACAGAAAGAAGAAATATTAATCGGAGATATAACTATTAACCTAGCTCCAATACAGATTTAATGACAATCATATTGCTGGCTTGACAGAAGATATACTACCGTTGTGCTCACTACGCAAAATAATTTTCCAATTTCTGTGTATACGTTTCCGGTTTGCAATCGTGCAACCGGAAACGACACTAAAAACGGAGCCGGAACTTCCGGTCGAACCTTGGTATACAGACAAACATAAATACGATGTTTACAGTTTTTCGTTGCATAGTTTGCTTACAAATGAGAACTTAATCTTTCATATTATTGCCGTCAGACTATGAAATACATCGCGTTAGATTAACGGCAACCAGGAGGATCTCACAACCCTTAGAAAAATTTTAAATTCCGTTGACAACCTGATATGATCCTACTAAAAATTTTAGCAACCCTCTCAGCAAGGAGAGGTATTTACACGCCTTCACACTTGGTCATCACAGAGTTGATAATTTCATGCCTAAATATTGCACCTGGCACGCACACGTGTTCTATATCCAAACTCGTTCATCTATCACGCTATTTTCACATAAAACTGTACAACCAACTAGATTTTCGCCTAAAAGGTAAGGGAACAGTAAAATTTGCATGAGGAAAACAACAATAACAAGCAGCCCCTGAAAGGGTCACGGAGACGGGGTACGCATGACCTCGAAAGCATAATACGACACCGATTGCATTTATGTCTGAAGCTGAAACATGATTAAAAAGGGTAACATGGTTTAAACTTTAAAGGAAACACTTGTAGCAAATTGAAATTTACCATCAGGGGGCGTATTAATGGGCTTGTTGGCAGGGTTACTGCAAACTAATTTTTTGACTTTACCAATACTTTCGAGATGTCAGCAACGTTATTACGTGGTCTTGTGCCCCATTCAATAAAAAGTAAACGTTTTGTTACGTTCAATAAGTCCCTCAAAAGCTACGTAGAAGCGGTATCGTACGTGAACTACGCACGTACGATACCGTATGATGACGGACGGTGACACACCTACTGTTGTATGCTGACGGACGGCACCGGACGACAAGTATAGCGCAACCCTTAGTCTTTGCTGAAATCCAAAAGTTTATGTGGGAAGGAGCTAAGCATATGATTTTGGGCTATTTTTAATTTCGAGAAAAACAATCATAACTCGATTGTTAATGAAAAAAATAGTAACGTTTTCCTAATCGGTATTGAACACGGTTTCAAATAAAACGTAACATCTGGAAATATGCTAATTGCTTCTCCGCCAAGAGATATCTGTCTATAAATTCGGTGCTGAAAAATTATTAGAAAATATCTAAAAGTCCCCTGCAGGAATAGTACTTCACTCAATTACTGTTCACAGCGTCTCTAACGGAACAACCTGGTAACCGATTGCGCCACACCGCCTATTGACCTTGATAGTTTAAGTGTTAACAATTCACTGTATTTGGCAAAAAAGTAAAGTGCAAATGCTGAACGAAAATGTATAACGATAATTAATAGAAATAATGGATATGCAAATCTGCCTCCAGTGTAACATATATGGGTCAAATATAGGAATGGCGAATTTAGGGAGGATCCACGCACTAATAACGAGGGGGCAACTTTTTCTAAAACTAACCTCTAAACTCTAAATTCTTCCGCTTATATTTGGCAACGGATTTGCATTCAAGATACCTAATCCGAAGAACCATAAACCTGCTAGCTGCTGAAATGTCGAAGGAAAATGCATTGTAAAATATATACCCTGGAAATTTCTCATTTTAAAAAAGACGGCCTTCAGGCCGTCTCAAAAACAACAATACACCAAAATTTGAAAGATTTAAAGTCACAAAAACAGGATGAACACACTGTTGTAGATGTGCGTACGCAAACTTTGATTAAACTTAGAGAAATTTTGATATTCTGAAGAATTGGAATTATCAAACGTGTTTAAAACTTTACCCCACTTAGTGAGAGGTCTCAAAACAGAAGTAATAGCAACAACGGATTTGAAACATATCAGAACAGCTTGTGACACCAGTTACATAATTCACATAGATAATTGCCCATAAAGTTGAGCGACAATTTTTTATATCGCTCTTGCGTATTTGCAACACTTTCACAGCTTTTGCCGGGCAGCAGAACAGTTATTGGTGCAAACGGTCGGGCTTTGCCGAGCTCTCGACGTTCAGCCTAGAGCGATCGTTACAGCCACTCTCTTTGTTATGGTAAAAAGCATTTTACGTGGCCTAAGGGTTGCAGCTACGTTGCCGTAAGTCACCGTGCGTCACCCGTACGGCGACGCCCGTCATCGAGCGGTATCATACGCAAATAACTCACGTACGATAACGTATGGTTCGAACGATGACGGACGGCGCCGTACGGATGCCGGACGGTGACGGGCGGCGCCGTACGGGTAACGCACGGTGCTGGACGACGCCGGACGTCGAGTATAGCGCAACCCTAAGACACCTCGGATGTCATCTGTACACAGTTTTAAAATGACCACGGCGATACTTGAGAAGTGTAACTTTTAGGCTTAGGCTTTGGATTAGGCATATGTTTACGCTTAGGATAGGTTAAGCATAGGTTTAGGATTAGGATAAGCATAGGTTTAAGCTTAGGTTCCGGCTTATTAATAGTAGACAGGCTACTACGGTTTACATGGGTCTAACTTACATTGGTGTCAGAGTGTTTTTGTGTCGTTTGCGATGCTTTTTTCCATTCGTTGGCGTTATGTTTGCATGATGATGTGTCACAGACGTGTTGCCTTGCAATCGATTCATTTGAGGCGCAGATTGCGTTCGAACGACTTTTTCATCTCCAGCAGCCGAAGCTAAAGATATTCGGGGTTGAAGAACGAAATTATGTAAAAATGCTGTCATTACGTTTTCATCTATTGCTTATATATGTGAATAATGTATGGCTGAAATACAAACGAAACAAACGTTATATTGATGTGTAGTTTTAAGCAATTTCAAACCATCACTCAATGTCTCACACGCTATACGCAAAAACTTGTATTCCGTGCCAAAATTTGACTTCGCGATAAAATTTGAATTTTTCCGCCAAAATTTGAATATTATTAGCAAAAATGGAATATTCATGGCAATATATAAATTAGCTTGACAGCCTGAATTTCCTGCAACATTTGAGCAGTTCGAATGCAGTTGAAGAATAGTATTCGTCCGCTGTACCGTTGTCGAAATCATCTAATTGTCGGAAATTTGAGTTCTAAGTGTTTTGATGGTAATTATGAAGCATTCACGCTATACTGTGTACAAAAATTCGAAAGTTTGTCCATCCACTTGGTTTTAAGGATTTAAGGGTAGTGGTACAAGATATTGCAAGAAGACCATACAATTAGCACAGTGCTACCTTCAGAGGGAGAAGTGACATTTACTAAAAACTTTAATACCAAACGTGACATTACAATTCAATTCAAATATGTGGTGGGTACGCTGCGTGTGCGCAGTGCATGCATTATGACGCGTGAAAGACATAACTTTGACCCATGTAATCATAACGGCCGGTCTACCGGGATACAGAAAGCCTGGAATACTTAAACGCTGACAGGCCACGCGCGTCGTCAGGAATTTCATTTGGGGGGTCTACACAATCAGGTGTTACAGTAAAAATAGCGTTTTGAAAATTCGGACGCGAAGCGAGCGAAAAGATTGACGGATTTAAAATTGATGCGTCACAATAAACAGTTGAAGTTTTTTGATTCGATCGCTAGATTCCTCATATCTGCCGTTACCGTGCTTGTAAAACTTAAAAAATCCTTGCAAGCAAAGCGAGCGAGACGCTCGACGTCATTTTAGTATTAGCTTCTATTGCATCCTTGGCAAAACTTCTTGGTTTACAAATTGAGGCTTAGATCCAGAGACCCTTCTGGCGCCGCGTATAAGAAAACTTAGGCTCAGTATTTATGTTTAGGAACACGCTTAAGCTTAGTTTTCATACCCCTAAAAATTACAAGGGCCTATACTGTATTGACCCGAATAAGAGGGGGGGTAATAAGAGGGGGTCGCCATTTTGAGTCTTGATCAATAGGAACCCGTATCCCTAATCAGAGTCCGTAAGCGGATGGAGTCTCTAAACCTGAATTAGAGTTCATAAATGACAATTATCTCAAGTTGTACCGCATATATGACTCCAGGACCAAATAATTTGAGTTCTAATCTTTAAAGCGTACTTAAATTTAGAAGGTACATCCCTAAGGATAACCTTGCATTATCGCTCAAGCTTTTGATGCAAGGCAAAAACGTTTAATTCAACGGATAGTTGCAATACCGAATATATCAGTAACGAAGGACGGTGGAAGGCGGGTTAAAAATAAATAACAGTCCGTAACCGAATAACAACGGTGTGTACCCTCTGGAGAGGCCAAATAAATATCACTCCCCCTCTTATTCGGGTCACTACAGTACATTTCTGTTCAGATGCAAGATTTTTTGGCAAACATTAAAAATATCAAATGATTATTTGAATGATCTCAAACTAAAACTTTTTTCAGCGCAAAAAGAACATTCACTTGAAGCCGACAAGTTTAGTTGTTGACGCTTTAAAATTAATTTTCGGTTTAACAGCCAACACCTGAGCAACCTTTATTTAAATCAGTGTCACTGTGGCAACATAAACATTTCATTTCCCAAGTTCTGATTTATCCGACAAATTAGGTTTGGCAATACCTTAACAACGAATTATTACAAATTAACTGTTTGAAGTAAATTTTAACAAAATAAAATTAGAGCATAGTTGTACTTAGTTTATTATAACCAATTGGCCCGATTCCAATGGGGCAGATCCAAATTTTGGTTCCGCTTACAACGGTTGTAAACCAGAGGTTTACTTTCAAAATTCTTTAATGATTGGGCCCGAACAAAGATCAGGGGCGGAACGCTGCTCTGCGGGACTGTAATAAATTAAGCGTAAGCTTTGGAGTAGTTTTCTGCTTAAAGGCTTACCTATGCACGAGCCAATTCCTTTGTGCAAGCTTTTTTCCTAAGACTTGTTTATATATGTGGGAAACATGTACAAGACCCACTTCTAATAGATATATATTAACAGCAGCGCCTTGATTTTTGTCATAGCGGCGTGCAGCGGCGTCCGGCACAGTAAAGTATAGCATATCCCCTAGCGTCGTACCGATGCATTGAAATTTGGGTCTGATTCCAAAAATGTCTAAAACAACTTATTTCCGATATGAAATTGGTGAACGGTGACAAATGTAAACATCAGTGGCGGAACGTTTTTCTGTGGGAGCCCTCCTATGCAATTATAAAAATTGAACGTGTTGCTAAAGAAAAACCAACATCATATTGGTAAAAAAATAATTGCAACAACAAAATTTACACTGTAATTATGACTTGCTGCCAGTGGTGTACACTTCGACACCCGTTTAAACGTTCCACTTATCAATTTTTGAGGTTTTTGAAGAATATGAGAGGAAAAACAGTTTTATGCAAACATTCCATTATTAATACGCCTTTTGAGTGATAATATTTTTTTAATTTTTATAATTTTCAGCGTACACTTTCTCTCGTTTCTTTTGGGTCTTGTGATTAAACCGCACAATACTGTATACGCAACGGTTAATATTTGGTATGATTTAACCTCCGGAGGTGTTGCTGAACGACGAACTTGCAGATGGCGTGGCGTTCTGTTAAGTTCTCGAAGAAATACAAATATACGCTTTATTTTTAAACATTATCAGAGAAAATAATAATAATAATAATAATAATAATAATAATAATAATAGTAATAATAATTATTATACTATATTATGTTATATTATTGTATATTATGTTAAACGACGAATAAAAAAGTGAGATGCTGCTCAAAATCACGTTCCCATTTTTCAGTGATCTTTGGTTGCTTCAAAATACGCTTATGTTTTGGCTTAGACTTAGGCTTAAGCTCAAAAATTTTGCAATTCGGGATTGGCGTGACTTTACTTTAGTATACAATATATTATCATATTCACTAATGGCATCGTAGTATAAAGCAAGTTAATAAAAAGTTGAATTTTACTTACAACACTGAAATATACGAAACATATTTGTTTTCTCATCGAGTCCCTTGAAGTATGGGCGCCAATCCCGAAGGGGTAGAGGAGTATATATGAAATTTGGTAGGCTTTGACCGCCTTCACTTTGAAAGACAAAAATCTTGACGGCATAACTACTACCCAAAATGTCCGACATGCTAATTGACCGATATAAATTGGGTTAATGCTTAAAGTTACCTGGTCAACTTCTTGGAAAGTGTGAACATGTCCAAATTACTGCAGTCATTCCCTTCACTTTTTTAGAACAGCGTGGCGCCGATGCCTCGAAGCTCACGCAATTAGAAAGGACACTAAACAAGATTGGGGCTATCATCACTAAGCCAAATACAAAGCAATTTCATTTCTGGAACAGCTGGAATATCTTATAGTTATACCTTTTACAATGAGAAATATCACAGTCAAAAAGTGTGCAAAGCACTGTTATTTTGCTTAGTTTCCTTCTATATTGTGAATAACTCAGGGGTGTGGCCCTTCTGAACGAAAGAAATAATAAATAAAATAAAAGAACAAAGAAAAATCAAAATAAAAGAAACTAACATGGTAAATATGTTGGTGATAAACGCATCTTCAAGTATGTTTTAGTGTATAAATGAAACTGAGCCTAAAAGTTGGCCTGCAAAATTATAATTGTGAAGCGTTGCATTTTAGGTCCACACTGCATTATTTTAACAAAGATATCAAGTTTTACAGTTCTATAGGCACATCCTGTGGTACAGCCATAAAAACTATTGTATGTTCCGCATTGTTCCAATAATAAAATAACCCTTTTAAGCATTGTAGACATGCTTTTCGTGTCCATCATGTGTATATGCCAGTTCATTAATCTATATAGTATGCTTGCCGGTCGACACCTGCTAATAGCAAAAAGGTCTGATTAATTGACAGCCCTTAGAGTAAACAATGAAAAAATGGTTTAATGTTCATTCTGGATAAGAATACAATGAACGCTTGAACTGTTGAACTGTGAAATTTGTTCATTTTGCTTGAGACAAAGAAAAAGATATGTAGTATATAAGCTTTTATCTGAAAGTGTTGGGTGAGTTTTGGTCAGTGTTACGTATCTGGTTAGAACTGCACCTATACTCGTCGCGAGCCTCCGCACGCCGTTGGACGCCGGCGGGCGGCAGGGTAAAAAATTGTGCCGCACGCCGCCATGCGCCTGCCGCGCGCCGCCGAGCATTGGACGCGGCACTACGCACGACGGCGTGCGGCGGAGCGCGCCGGCGTCCGGCTCAGTATGATCTAGCAGAAGTCTTAGTCCTTACCGAACAACTTATTTAAACTGAAAGCCAAGTATAGTCACCGGGAGTTTATACTGCAAAAATCATCTAAGAGATGGCAGTGTTTACACGTCGTATCAAAATTCAAGTTGTAGAGTTAAGCAATTATAAATCTATCTAGAGTCACTTTCTTGAACTATTTATCGAACATGGAATGGATTTTGAACTTAGTTTTAACTTTAAAGTTTTTTGCAGTTTTCGTCTCGAGCTAATGCGGCGTTCACGTTATAACTGGGGCAGCTTGGAACACGTTTTGTCCAAGTTGATTCGACGTCAACATAAAATTTTGTGATCCGAATAGCGGTTATGTAGACAAAATGTGAATGTCATATGACATTGGCTTACAAATCACTGATGTCAAGCGATCATCGTATACAAATATCCATTTGTCATATGATACTGCGGGACATTTATGCGAATATCATATGATATTCCAAAATTCTACTAAATATAATATGATATTTATACAGGACAATGGAATTTGTGCACACTAAACAAAACAGTAAAAGTCGGATAATGCAGTATTAAATGATTTCGCAAGTTAAATTAGCTTCTACCGTTCTGTTTCTCGCTAAGTTTTTCCCAAAATATATTCCTAAGTACAAATAATTCAAATGTGAAATTTTAGTATCATATGACATTCTACAGTACAATCAAGCTAGTTTACCACAACTTTGCAGACATTTTCAAACATATCATATGATACTCGCAGACAATATTTGGAATATCAAATGATATTGCAGTACAAACAGTAGATGTCACATCAGGATAGCAGACAATTCAAATTTTTTGAATCTCATAGCGGATAAACGGTCAGACAAAATGTTACCAGCTATAGTCATAGGGACAAAGCGTGTTCCAGACTGCCCCAGTTATAACGTGAACCCCGCATAAGTCAGCTCCCATGGCGAAGCAGACTTAGTCCTTACCGAACAACTTATTTAAACTGAAAGCCAAGTATAGTCACCGGGAGTTTAAACTGCAAAAATCATCTAAGAGATGGCAGTGTTTACACGTCGTATCAAAATTCAAGTTGTAGAGTTAAGCAATTATAAATCTATCTAGACTCGCTTTCTTGAACTATTTATCGAACATGGAATGGATTTTGAACTTAGTTTTAACTTTAAAGTTTTTTGCAGTTTTCGTCTCGAGCTAAGTCAGCTCCCAGGGCGAAGCAGAGGAGGGACGGGTTTGTCTTTTACAAGCAGGTCTGTCGGACTGAAATTTTTGTTATACAAATTGTTCATAGAAGCTCACAATGAAATAACTGAAAAATACGGCGAGAGTACCACACGAATTCAAAAAATTTGGTAAGCTTGCACCATTTATAAATGTGGCAACAGTGGCGGATCCAGGATTTTAGAATGGAGGTATGGCAAAATGTCACTGGTAACACTTTGTTTAACACATTGCGGTCTCCGTGTGCCTGAATCAACGCGTAAGTCGAAATTATTGCCATAAAATTGAATATGAAAGAGTACGGTCGTTCAATTTAACTGAGATTAATCACAAATACAACGGCATAACCACTTATGTATAAGAAACTTTTTGATCTCTAGAATCCGGGTTGTGTATCCGTAAAAGTTTTGGTAGGCGTATGGGTTGTATTCTACTACCCACCAATCGCTTCCCTTGCACACGTTCCATGTCATTTTTATACAAAGTTATAAAAGAATATTTTTTCGCGCAAAAGTTGCAAAATAGTGAATCTAGAAAGTGACCCATGTTTGAAATGAGTCATAATTCGTATTTAACAGCGCGATTTTTTTGCCGTTTCTGCTAAAGTAGTAGAATAGCTCATATTTCAGATAAAAGCTTATATAATGTTCATATGCTTTAACCTGGGGAGGTAGCATACGGCATACCTCACTCCAAAACTGTTTTTATTATCGTTCTTGAATATTTCATTTCTGCTGAGTTATATTTTCTAAAGCAAAACTGTAGGACAGCGAGTATAGCAAGAGAGAAAATTTGTTAATTTGTTAAACAACCTGGTGGTTATTTTAAGCTCTCTGTAGTGTGCGAAGCCATTAAAAATATCACGGGAAGGCAATCGGTTTGACCTGTTTGCGGTGGAGATTACACCTCTCACATTTTGTCGGCGTTCGCATCTGTTAACCTGATTCCCAAAACAACTTTTTTGACATCGTGTTGAGGGGAGTGGGGCATTGGCCGGGGTGCTTTTCCAATGAACCTGCCATTGTATGGGTGGCACAATAGAAATATTTGGAAAACGCGCGTTTAATTCACCGCAAAATTGTTTATGGTCAGCTTGTTTTTAATTTCCAACTTGAATATCACGGAGTAACAATGAGTTACATAACTCCTGCATGCGCTTGTTTCTTTTAAGTTGAAGCACTTTTGCATTCTATAGTCAGCAAAACTTTGTTTTATGAATCGAAATATTATGCCTGCGATGGGCAACGACATTCACCACACCTGCTAGAGCCCAAAAATTCTTCAAAATATTTCGTTTATTCTGCATTAGAATGTTATGCAGAGTCACCGTAGTAGGCCATTTCACTGGCTACACGAATATACGAATGTACTATTGCTGCACGTGAAAACATTTTGAATTTCTTTGCGCACAGTGTATGCTAAAACAAATGTACGGCAATAGTTCGTTTGCACCGTGATCTGTCATAGTGTCAGTACATGCCCTGTGCACTATAGCCTTAATGACAATACGGATTCTGTAAGTAGGGTGTTTGTGATGCTATTTAGTTCTTGAAAGAAACTGGTTCTAATTATAACGTTTTGGCAGAGTTTCTTGAAATGACTCATATCCTACGCAGACCTGGACAACTTTTTACAGCAGTGCGCGTCTTTTTTCGTGGATCACCTATTAATTAGTCAGAGGACAAATCAAAAAGCTACTAGAAAATTAATAAAATGAAAACTAGCCTTTTGACATGCTAAATCTTTAAGGTAGATATAAAAGTTTTAAAATTCTGATATATTTAAATTAAGCCATCAGAATATTGGGGCAATGTTTGTCATTATTACATACAATCGACAGTACCACCCAAAGGCGGTGACAAAAACAAATTCGGAAACGGTGTTTTTGTAAAAATACTTGTTAAAATTTGCCAGTTGTAGTAGATTTTAAACCATCTGTCTGTTTATAACTCATATTGACAAAAAGCTTATCACAAACTAGATATCTGTGACGCTTGTGTGAAGTTCAAAGTAGCTTGGCGCATAAGTCCATGCTTAGGCTATAACTCGTGCCAACATACATTATCATATATGATACATCGCACAAACTGTGTCAGTGTATAGCGTTCAACTGTTATTGTACGTGTTTGTAGTACCAACAAAATCTTTACCAGATGGGATAATCGCGTTAGGCTCGAGCGTCCTATTTGTACAGTTGAAAAGTAATGGTAAGTTTCACACAGCCGGAACTCCTTTTATTAATTCCGAGTTTGACAATAAATTTCATTTGAATGCTGATTCAGTTTTTGCGGATACTGCGTTTTTTGCTTCAGTTCGGGTAATAACTGACTATGTTTGCGAATCGTTTTCCGATGCCAACCGTTGCGACTAGTTCTGTACCAACTTTGAACACCAATTTAACACCTGCAGTCAACGCTTCCACAACAGTTGAACGCAAGAAAGTATCACCTGATGGATTTTATATTGCAATTGCTGCATTGGCGTTGATAATTTTCCTGTTAGTTTCATTGCTGTGCTGGTCAAACAAAAGGTAATGTAAACTGCTACTTTTTTAGTTACCGCTCATAGTTGCGCTAATTTGATAAAACACAAAACTGTCTCATAAATTTTACTGTTTGCTATTTTTATAAGCCTAAGTTTAGGCTGAGGCTTAGGCTCTAGGCCAGGAGAGTATGCAAAAAGATGGATAGAGCGTAAATATCCTGCAAAACCGGTAAGAAGACGAGCAATAACCGTTTAACAGGGTTTAGAATAACTTTCAGATCTTAAAGGTCAGAATACTATCACATGAGATATATAATTAATATATTTGATAAATTAGATTTTAATATATTTCGTGAATTAAACTATGCTAAAATAGGGTTCAGTGACATGCGGATGCATCGAGGCAAATAAACGTTGCTAATGCCGAACATCAATGAAAGGCTGAGCCTGATGCATATGCAGTGGCTTCGTATGCAGGGGTAGGAATCGATAGAGAACTAAGATCAGAGTTGGGCGCCGGAAAAACAACGGAAAAACGGGTTTTTCGTTTTCCGACGGGGTGTAGAAACGAAAAAACTTTCTATTAAAATGTATATTACTATAAGCAAATAGTTTGCGTACAGCGACAATAGGTAGGACGGTTAAAGCTAATAAATTTATTACCGTCACACATCCATCCAGATCGAGTTTCGCGGATCGGCATAAGTGCACATTTATGTGTTAGATTTTGTGTTTTCTGTTTCATTGAATATACCAAACGTTCTTGCTGTTTGTGCAGCTGTTCCCAGCGATGGAACTTGAACGCTTGCCATTTTTACGTGTTCCATTTGTAAATCGGTGACAATTTATTTTGATCCTTAGCTTTGTTTCAATTTGCTAAAATTTTGTTTTGTTTCAGGTATCAAAAAGCGATAAAACAGTTGCAATTCGGCAGCACCTCTCGTTCGTCGTACGGTCTTCCAACAGTTGACACTGTACTCACGGGAAAAGTAAACGCAAATTATTTGATTGAGTTGTTTAAAATAAGATAACACATGCAGAACAACGTTATCGATCTCCAAAAAGACTAAAAGTTTTGACTAAAATCTAAAAACATAATTTACTTTCGTCAAATTTGTGCCAATTTTAACGGTTTGGGCTTGACAATGCTCACAAACGCGTCAGAAAAGTTGACGATCAATAAGTAGGTTATATCCTCACGTATTTACGTTCAGAATCACTGTGTAGCAACGCCAAATATACTGGTTACTTTTTTGTAATACATTTGTATTTATGATTAGACCTATGTTTTACGCATTTGAAGCTGGTGTCAATTCTTCGGATCTCGCACATTGGAAATAAGTGAAAAAATTACGACATGAGACACACAAGATATTTTACAAAATGTAACACCTATATTTAATGCGAGCTTCTTTAAACACCAATTCTACAGTCTCCCGGCAATTTGCATACTTAGCCCTTTCTCACATGAATATTTTCTATTTCCCCTGAAACCTACTTTTATGCTAGGATTCGAACTGTAGTGACTGGAGTGGACAGGCGTATACCATCACCACTCAGGTATAGGAGCTTGACGCTCGAGCCCGAGGGGGCTCTCACGTCTTGTGGTGATTTAGTACTATGTAGACGTGCTGCAATTGTTAAACACGGTGCGATATAAACTATTTAACGTATATACACTGCGCTGAGTTGCCTACAGGAAACTCAATGTGAGGGGTTATAGATAGTAAACTGAAAAATTTCCGCTTAACCCTTTCTCACGTTTCTTTGATATCTACATTCATTTTGAATTCCGACATATTGGCAGGGTTTCCAAAACCTTACTTAAGTACTACTTAAGTACGACTTAGTACTTAAGTACGCGTTAAGTAATTACTTAACTGTTTTGTCGTTTTTAAGCTGGTACTTAAGTTTAGTAAATACTTAAGCCGCTGCCGAAATTTGATGGATAAAAATTTACCATTTAGGGATACTAAAATTTGGTCAAATTGAAATTGTTAACTATTGGTACTTCTTCAATAATAAGCAAAACTATTACGTTCTTGTTATGACAATGGCTGACATTTGGCGTTTATTTGTGTTGCTGAAAATCTAAGTATTTACTTAAGTCAGCAACATAATTAATTACTTAAGTATAACTTAAGTAAATACTTAAGTAAGATCTCAGAAACCCAGCCACTGACTTATAATTCTTTCCTATTGCCGTCATTTTTGTATTCGCTTACTTTCTATACGCCGCTAGTGTTCTTAGAACGCTTTAACGGCGAAATTTCTAAAACATTAATTATTGCGTACTTATTTAGATTCACCTCATACGAGTGATATTTTTATAAATATAAAATGTTTCCCCTACATTTGTACAGAAAGGGTGGTATGGCATGTTTTACTTTCTGATCAATAAAAGGTGTTTAAGAAAATTTATCTGGTCTAATATGGAGCCGCTTAGTGTGAGGGCTGAGGAATTTGTGGCCGGTAGTACCCTTATCCTGCTTTGGATCAATTAAAACTACGGCAGTTCGGAGGGGAGGCATCCTCTGTTTGGAACGAAAAACGTGTCCCTACGACGATATTTCATAAATTTGCTGTGGGGGAAACTAAAGAAGTATACTTGCAGCGGCCCATGTATAGAACATGGCAGGATCGTTTTCCGGGGGGCTATAATAGAATCTTAGGCTAATTTTTTTGCTTAGGCTTAGCCTTAGGCTCCGGCTTAGGCTTAGGAATAGGCTCATCCATACGCTTAGGCTTAGACTTAGGCTTAGGAATATGCTTATACTACTGTTCCGGCCCTGTTCTATACATGGGCTCTTGCAGCTATTTCTGTTTATTTTAATAATGCTGGTGGGAAGTATAAGCATACCATTTCTTTCATGTTGTTTTTATATAAAAATTTGTATGCCACGAGTTTAAATTTAAGTCGTCAATTGTTATCTTAGATGCATCGGAAAAGCGTCGACTACAGTCGTCGAATGGATAACCAACGCGAGCAGTCCGTGAGCCAACTAACCTCCAAACAGCATTCCAGTGAGCTCAACAGGCCCAAGTCGATGCTTAAGCCGTTGTCAACAAAGTCTGCTGCTGAGTCAAGTTTTGAACATATCAAAGCAAAACCGACAGCTATGGAAAGAGTTAAACAATTTATTAGTAGAACTCCGCCGCCAATGCAACTGTTTTCTACTGAGAAGCCTAAAAATGGTTAATATAAATATAGTGTTTTAGCCCCTTCTAGTATGGGTGTCGCCTTGCAACGTAAAAATTTGGGTCCTTGTACACTCCTACTGCATTTACGATTATACTTACACTGCAAAAAATGGTGAGTCGAATTTGACTCACTGAGCGATTCATTGAGTCAAAATTGACTCTGGCTGAGTCAAATTTAGACTCAGTTTGTGTAGTCCGGAAAAGCCTATTTCGGAGAGACTCAATTTGACTCACCATTTTTTGCAATGTAGACTAAGATTTAAGTGCAGTAAATGGCTTATCAATGCCTACACCTTTGCGTAAGACTAAGCCTAAGCATCTGGCGAAACGTAAGTCCAAACCTTAACTGTACATGCCGGATACAAGAGCTGAAAAGTTTATGAGAGTTAGGAAAAGAGTGGTTGAGGTGGCGAGAAACATTTTGCAAACATAGTATTCTATAAACGTACACAGTAAGTTTCAGTGAGTTGATTTTAACTCAGCATGAGTTGAATCACTATGTCTGAGTTAGGACTCTCCAAACTCAGAATTTTGAGTTCATTCAGTTCATTTTGAGCTAATTACTCAACTAACTCAGAGACAACTCAATTCAGAGTGAGAATCAACTCAACTGAGAGTGAGTTAAAATTTACTGATATTAATTCAGAAAAAACCAATTAGCAAGCTGAATTGATTAATCAACTCATTGCAATTTACAGAGTACCTATAGTCACAACATCTTTACCTTTCGGACGAAAACTTTCTTGGTTGGCATACGTATCAGAAACAATCAGCGGCTGCCACCTCTGTTAAAACTTGGACCGTTTATCGCTTAGAAACATAATAAAAGATTGGCCATCATTCGCAAAAACAGTGTTTGAAGCAAAACCAACGCTCTGATACGTACTGCGAATGAACGACAGTTTTATGCAATAAAATAGCTAATCAACAATTGAAACTGTCCACCTGCTGCTTCAAGATATTCCTATTATCTTTTTGCCGAAGGGGCGAACGTTCAACATATTCCTAAAACATGTTAAGCTCAGAGTTTCGAGATCAATAACATTGGTCACTTTTTATTAAATTCTTAAAGGACAATGTAATTCGCTCGTTCGGCGTATTTTTCAGCGCATCATCAAACTAAATTGGAAACGATGAAGCCCGATAAATTGATCACAACCAAAACAGCGCCAACGGATCAACATTACCTCGAGCCTAAGATACCTAATCTACCGATTCCCAAAGACGAACCAATGGTCCTGAGCAAAGACAGCCGCTCAACAAAATTTCAAAACGAAAACACCACACGGTCGCGATCACCTACAGTGACCGCTGCCGTCAAACTTCTCAGCAACGGCGTTCGGATTCAGAACGAATCCAAAGCCACTAACGTAGGAAACAGTATTTCTACGCCGCAAAGCTTAAACAAATCGATTTCAATTTCATCTTCAGCCATTTCTCATAATTCAAACGTCGATTTCGAAACAAAACGTCAAATCAAACTTGAACGGCTTCAAACTGCTCACAGCCTGAGCGGTTCGAGTATTGACGAGTTAAAGCGACGAATCGAAGAATTTGGTCAACGACAACAACGTCTGTCTAACGCGAAATTCGCTGCAGAATTAAACAAAAGTAGTGTTGCATTAGATGTAGGAGGATCGGAAAAAGACGGAAAAAGCCAAAACGCGCAAATTTACAACGATTGCGATGAAAATGAAATCTATGCAACACCACCTGATTACAACCATGTTGATAATAGAGACGTTTTGGCATCAAGTAAGTCTGATTCAAAATAGACACGACAATTGAAAAAACATCAAAAGTTACTAACTTTGGTTGAAATTGTGATCCAAAAATCGTTTTTATTTCTGATGCAGTAAGTGTTAAGGTGAAATACATACCGCGTCGCTTTACTTTGTGAGATATGCTGTGTTGTTCGCAATTAAGCAGTTTTTCGTACCACAAATGTTGACCTTGGCAGTAATATTTATGGCTTTGCTTAAATCATTATATTTTACAACATTCAGACATCAGCGAATTGGCGAAAGATACTTCAACGGATATAACGACCATTGAACACTCGAATAATTCACCACCTGGCAATAGAAAGGTGTCTGCAGTTTACCATTTCTTTCTGCTTGTTTTGAGTTGCCTAAGCCTCGTCATATGAGGATAAACGTTATTTTTCTTAAAATTATATATTGAATGTTCTGATACTGGTCTACAACTGCATGTACGGTAGAATATAAAGTTGTTGCAACGAACTATAAAATAGTACTGTAGTGGAATAGTTAGCAAGCCAACCAAAGTCTTTTGTGCACTTCACCCCACATTTACGCTGACTATTCGGTTTAAGAAAATTTCGCGTAAGCCTATTATAATTCTTTGGTTAAGGCTGAGACTAAACATAAGCTAAAAGAGTTATTCTGACATGTGGCGGAAAGTGTACAAGATCCCGACCAAACACGGAGTTTCGATCAGTGTGCTGGTGGTAACTTTTGCCGAGCTGCGACGTTTCAACTATTTCTAGGTTTGCGCTCAAATACGTTTAATTGAACAGAACGTTCAACCGCCACAAATTATATGACCAGGTTGAGTTTAACTTTTACAAGTTCAACTCTTCTATTAAGTATACAAGCTATTTTTTGTTTAAATAAACTATGTGTTGTCCTAATCAACAACAATAACTGTTGATATTGAAGTTTTTGACAAATTTATAGGAAATACGATCAGGAATGCACAGAGCGATAACATTCGGAGATAACGGCGGTCGAACTAGTACCTTGACGCCCGGAGTTGACAACATAACCGTCAACTGTATGGATTATATGAGCTTTGACTGGCATCAGATGGCACATAATGGATGGTTGTCTCGTTTTTAGTGCTAAATGTTGTAAAACGATCAGTCAGTAGTAACCATTTGGTCACTAGATGTCTTTGCTATGGTTTGGTCGAACAAACA
>JASANG010002926.1:0-72500 GCA_030248215.1 Enoplolaimus lenunculus
TATGTTTCCAACCAAGCAGCACGTAGTTTTATTAAAGAATTAATTAAAAAAGTTTTCAATTAACATCCAACAACAAGAATTATGTATAGCGCCCGCAAATTATTAAAAATTAGCCGCATCACGATTAATTTCCCAAAAATTCACCACAAATTTTGTTTAAATTTCCTGGTTTGTTCTTAAAATAATTAACAGTTGTAGTAGTAAAGTGCCCATATAGGCCTACCATAATCATCATTAGTTACAGTTAGCAAGATACCATAAGCTAAGAGTAGTTAAAGTAAACTGCGGGTCGTTGCCGACCTAAGTCTTTGTCAACCATAGACAGTAAGAACAGTAAAAGTTAAAATCCTTTCAACTAAACGAATCAATACTTCGACACAAAAACTGCTTCGACACAAAAACTGCTTCGACACAAAAATTGCTTCGACACAAAAACTACTTCGACACAAAAACTGCTTCGACACAAAAAGTGCTTCGACACAAAAACTGCTTCGACACAAAAACTGCTGCTTTTCGCCAGGCGAAAACTTTTTTATAGTCTCTTTTTGTCCTTGATTCTGGTTGCCAAATGGGCTCATTAGCATAGCCTAAAATTTTAAAAATATGAATTTGTGCTATATTTAAAATTTTAACGGAATTTTGTTTCGATAAAAGCTAAACTTTACGCTTGAATAATTTTGCTAGGCAATTTTCGCCAAAACAACTAACTTAATTTGGCCAATTCTTAATAAAATTTTAGTAAGTTTATAAAATTTAAACTTTATTTTTGTGGTATGCGGTTCTTAATGACTTTGTTTACATCGATTTTAGCACAATTTATACTTTTTGTGCTTTTGTCAGCATAAATTCCTCGAAATACTATTCAATTTTTAAATAAATTTACAAAGTTTACAAAATTTACCGCCTCACCTTTCTCAGCCAAGTTTTAGAAGGAAGTAAAACTCACTACTTTGTCAAAAACACTTTCGTTTTGACCTTCAAAAACTAAAGGAAGAGTAAAGTGTGAACATCACACTTTACTCTTAATTACAACAAAAGTTTTTTTTTAAATTTCAAGTGCAAGTGCTCATCACTTGCACTTGATTGTTACATCAAAGGTTTGTTTAGTTTTAAGTTTTGTTTTTAGGTTGGGTTTTAAAATTTACTTTTAAGTTTTGTTGTTTTTTGACAGAGTTTAATTGAACTCGAGTCGGGAGGGACCCCCTACCATGTTGCTCAAGAGTGAACGGTGTTCTCCGCGAGGGTAAACCCAGGTCTGAAATCAGACCCGGCTAGGTACGGTAACTGTATGACGAACGCTCTGCAGTCGCTTTAACTATATCTAGTTGGAGGCCACAGTAGCTTCGGGGCTGGTCAATGGCTGACGACAGGTGTAGATCTATCGGAATCTCTTGAGTAACTTTAAACTTGAAATTAACTTTTTTTTGACCTGTTGGGCGTCTTAGTTATTTTGTCCTACAATTAAACTCTGTTGTTTTCTGTTCCGTAACATTACTCCCCCCTTAAGCCTTATAGCTCCTGCTAAGGCTTACCTCAATATCTAGCTGGAATTACCGTGTGGTCGGTGCATATGTATTGTAACGGGTTAGCGAGCGCAGCTTCAATTGAATTGTTTTCTCCCATTCGATCCGGATCATTTTGCCATTGTTCACAAATATGAAGATGTAAATAATTTGCACCTGCTTGCGGGAAGCGAATTATGTGACGAACATTCCGGTTTAGCGTTTCTTTTTGATCGTTTATGAACCCGCCCCGCATGTGACACGTCCGTAAAGATTCGGCTAACAATGGATGATGCATGAAACGTAATGCGTTTCCGATAATTATATGCCCTTTTCGTGCTCGTGTCGTGCTAACAGTTAGTCGGCGATAGTCTGATAAAAATCCTTGATCCGTTTGTTGACCATACGTATCATGATAACCATCTGATTGTACCTAACTTATAATCATAAAATCGCATTCATTACCTTGCCATGTGTTCGTACAGCCAATTTTTAATGTGGGATAGGACCTCAATAACAATTGCTTTAATATAAAGCATTGTGCTGCATATGTTGCGTCGATACCGATGGTATTGGGCGGGATACCAACTGCAACCATCCGATCAACTACTTCTAGCACATGATGAATTTCGGCCACATTATACCAACTACTTCCATGTCGTGCCATTATTCCTTCCACGTGAATGAAAGAAACACCATTCTTCGCCGGAAATAGCATATTACTTGCTCTTTGATCGGAGTTATCAAACAATTGGTTCATCTGCTGATTTAGATAATTATGATTTTCAGCAATAAGTGGTGCTTCTCGATATATAATTGCACTAGGGGGTCCCAGAATACCAGCTACGCTGCGATAATTTCTTTTTAACGTAATGGCATCCGCGCTTTTCGTCATTCTGATTACTCTAGTTATGAACTCCATTCCAGATTCATCGCCAGCTACGGCCTTAACTTTTGGGGCTGTTATATAGGCCGGTAATTGTTTAGTGTCACCTAGCATAACTAACTGACCTTCAGCAACAAGTGTTGAGGCAAGTAAAGTTCGTGGCAAGTCTACTGAAGCGGCTTCATCGATGATTAATATTCTGAAGTGCCCAGTTTGCGTCTTTTGATGGTTAACTAAATTCATGATTGCTAAGTCTACTGTAGTGACAAGTATTCTGTGATTAGGCAATCCTGATTTTACAAACGATTCACCAGTTTTATCACCATCAATAGCAACGAAATTTGAATACTTCAATAGTTCACCAAGTTCCTCTAGCGGATATCCATCTCTTACCATTCGTTGAAGAGAACACTGCGGTATTGACCCACAAAGCCGTTGTAAATAGTTCATTATTTTCAGTGCTAAGACGTTTGCAGCAGCGTTTGTTGGAGCGATGCATAAGTAATGTTCTTCCGGAAACGCCAAATGCATAAGCGCCATTATAAGCGATATGACGTGTGTTTTACCAGTTCCTGGGGGAGCTTGACAGCTAATTATTCGTTGCCCATTCAATATTGCTTTTAATACGAATTGTTGTTCATTATCCAAGTCTTTGGTATACACCTGTAACGAATCCGGTAAAGCACGCTGTTCACGATTATTTATATTACTTCCACCGTTGAAGATATTGCTAATCATATTTCTCCAATTGTTTCTGAGTTCTGTTCTATACTTTTCTTTATTAGATATCCCAAATTGTTCACATTGTGAAGACGCTGATCGTTCAAAATTTGTATTTTGAATTATATCGCTTTCTCCTGATTTGCTATTCAATAATGTCGCTTTATCTTCCATAGTTTCCATTTCACAACAGTTTACATCGGCGTCATCTAAAATAATTTCGTCAGGTTCCGACAAATCGGACAAGTCCATTGAACTGTGCTGTATGTTCCTGTTATAAAGTTGCTTGTTTTCTCTATCTTTTTGCTCTTGAATCAAACGATCCTCATTTTCTTCTTTATTCTCGTCTGTTTGAAAGTTATGGTCTTCATTGATTGATATAATTTTATATAATGCTAATAAATACCCAGATACTTTGCTTACCATTGGTATTAAGTACAGATGGTCAGACTCATCAAATTTTGGTTTGCTGTTTATCATCTCTCGAATTATATTCTTCACTCCTGCGTTGAGTTTTAGTTTGACGATGGTTATTGCTTTAGATTCACCAAGAAAATCACAAATTATATAAGCGGGTAATTTTGCCGGCCAATTAGGATGTGTAATACGAATTTTGTCATCCATTGATTTTGCTTTTACATTTCGATATTCTCTGGTTGCAACTTGAACGCAAATGTAAATTGCCGAGTCATTTTGTTCTACCTTATGTGAATCTTCTACTTCTGCGTCAGATAGGAATTGCATAGATCTAACCAGACATCGTTCGGGATCATTTTCGTCATGTTGTGTTTGTCCAATAACTTCGGCTAAGCAACGATGTTCGATGTTGTGCTTTGTAACAATCGAATCTTGTTGCAAAATGTTGTGAATATCTTGGCTTGACAATTGTATATTGTCAAATCCTCCTTTCGCTGTAATATCCACTGGTCTCGTCACAGTTTCATGCGTATACCAGGCAGGTATGGCAATTTGCTCCCATGCTTTAAAATACGGTATAAAACAGGATTGACTGAATTGTGCCGGTTTACATATTCGTTGCGTGTTTGGTTCGCCTTGTGGTGTCTGTGGAGGATTGAACAAACTGTCTGGAATTGCCGAAAGTGCTATACTCGGAGGCGGTTTGGGTCTGATACGCGCTATTTCGTCGAGCAATTGTGTTGTTTTTCCTTCTAGGTCATAGTCGTGCCATTGCCAACGGATTTCGCACCAGAGTGGTAACATAACTGAAGGTTTTCCAAATTGTTTTGCTTCTATCCAAACTTGAAATGTATAGTATTGTATTCCCGGGACTTCAGATTCCAGAGAAACTTTGATGTTGATTCGGTGACTTCTATCTATAGGCATTTCTATAATCGGTTGCAGCTCAGTTCCGTGGGTACCAATCATTACACAATGAACGCCTATATATTCCATACTTATAGCTCCTTTGTTTTTAATAGTTAACTGAAAGGTAAGTTCATCACATCCTAAGTCTGAATTGCCGAAAACGATAGGAATATCATATCCTCGACCTGATAACGATGCGTGCATGCCCACTGCAGTGGTAGTTGACGTGTCAATTTTTAAGAAAGTGAGGCGAGCATGCAATTTTTTAACACCTTATGTTCATGACATAATCCATGTTCTTTTATCCACTTCTGAAACGTTAATCGTCTTTCTTCACTTACATTCAATCGGAACAACTGATTATGTGACATAAAAATATGCCTGGTTGAAATTAAGTGTTGCGAATCACGAACTGTAGATATGCAGGCCATACAAAAGTTTCGGTAGCATTCTTCTCTTGTTGGAGATATAAATTGGGATACTACTTCCTCAACATTAGGTGGTTGTCTAGGTGAAAATCTAACCAAGGCATCCAACGAGATATAAGCATTTATTCCATGCCAAGATTGAAATTGTTGCCGCTGTGATTCAGGTAAAATGTCATTGAGACATACCGTTGTAGCAAAGTTTAGAAGATCCTTGGCTTTGGTTTCCATGGCGTATACGTTTAATTGTAGCGTCGATTTCTAATTAGTAACAGTAGTGAAGCGTCCTTTCGGACTTGGTTTTTGTTAGTAGCGTTGATTCCTAAGCCGTCAACATTTAATCCTGAAATAAAATAATTAAATTATCACTATTAGTCATTTCCTTCAGCATCACTAGTTAGTTCCTCTTCAATGTTTGGATCTGCCTCATATATTAAAGGCCTACTAACCTTGTTAGATATGTTTGTGCCGACAGGTTGGAACCATGAACCGGAATAATGTTTTATACGATTTACATGAACCTTAAATGACTTAGACTTTTTAGAGGTTAATGATTTTAGGACAACATTTGGATAATTAATACTAACTATTTCAAAAAGAGCTTGCCATTGATGCGCCAGCTTATGGGTTTTGCCTTTCTTTGAAAATGGAGTATACAGCAAAACCTTATCACCTATGTTATAATTTGGTTCAACAGATCTTTGGTCATACTTCTTTTTTATTACTTGCTGTGCCTTAGTTATATTTTCCGCAGCTAGTTGCCAAGCATCATGTAAGGCTAATTTAACGTCTCTTGCGTAGTCGTCCGTGTCAATATAACCTCTATTTGAAACTGGCAAAGATATATCTAGTGGTATTCTTGGTTCCCTACCACATACTAAATTAAACGGACTATATCCTGTAGTTTCATTTATACTTATGCGGTATGCAAAACATGCATACGGAACGAAGTCATCCCAAACGCTGAGCTGTATCAACATACTGACTTATCATCTGCATGAAAGTTGCATTAATACGTTCGACAACCCCATTGGTCTGTGGTCGATAAGGTGTAGTGAAAATTTTCCTTGTACCAGCAATTCGGCTAATCTCATCAACTGACTCACTCCTGAAATTTGGGGCATTATCGCTGACCAAAGCAAACGGTGCGGAATGTCTACATACTATTTCCGTCATAAATAGTTTTGCAATAGTGAGAGCTTTTTGATCTGGAGTACAAATTGCTTCTGGATATTTAGTAAACCGGTCAATAAAGATGACAACATATTTATTACCATTATAGGATTCGGGTAAAGGTCCTAACACATCCACATGATAAGTGTGATTTGGTTCATTTGTAGGTATTGGAACTAATGGTGCAGCTGCTTGATAAGTCCCCCGCTTACGAGTACAACAATCAATGCATGATTTGCACCATTGGGCAACATCCTGGTACATTCCTTCCCAGTAATACTTAGGGAGAATCTTATGATAGGTTCTAGAGATCCCTGAATGTTGTCCCCCGATAACATCATCATGATGTGCAGATAAGATTTCTTGTTTCATGTCTTCAGGAACCACAAGTTGTTCCCAAGCTACACGGGGGCCGGTACGTAATGTTGGATAATGGTGATATAATAAACCATTGTGAACAAAAAATCTGGGTCTAGAAAGTGATAAATATCGGGCGATTTTGTCATCATCCGGTAATTTACCATCTAATAAATACTGCAGGATCATATTAGTATAACGATCGGTCCTCTGCATTTTGACAAACCGATCATGTTCAGCAATTTTTTTTCCTTGACCAATATTTTGTTCTATTTCCGGTGCGCTATCACAGGGGTTCAGTGTAGATTTGGAAACTGCATAAGCAAAGGGAATGTCTTCGGATTCAGTAACAATTTTACAATCAATGTCACCGGAATTTTCCAGTCTCGATAAAGCATCTACGTGACTCATTCTTTTACCAGGTTTATGTTCTACAGTAAAATCATATTCCATTAGAGTGAGTGCCCAGCGTTGTAATCTGCCGGAACTGTTTTTGTTAGTTAATATCCATTTAAGAGCGGAATGATCAGTTATAATTTTGAATTTTTGTCCATACAAATAATTTCGGAAATATTTAACAAAATATACAACTGCCAAAGCTTCTAGTTCAGTTATGCTGTAATTTCTTTCGGCCTTTTGTAAAGTTCTACTTCCGAAAGCGATTGGATTTATTTTACCGTCATTTTCCTGTGAAAGTACGCCACCTATGCAGGTTCCGCTAGCATCAGTTTCCAGTATGTAGGGATGATTGGGATTAGCAATCACAAGTACCGGTGGTGAAGTTAGCTTTGACCGAAGAATCTCAAAAGCTTTCTGACAGTTTATATTCCAATCAAAGGCATTATTTTTCTTGAGTAATTTATGAAGGGGGCTTGCAATTTGGTCAGGGTCTTTGATAAAGCGCCGATAGTACCCTACCAAGCCTAGAAAACCTCTTAGACTACGCAAATCTGTCGGAATTGGAAAATGTTGTATTTGATTCGTTTTCTTTGGATCTGGTTTCAACCCTGCGCTTGAAATTATATGTCCCAAATATTCAACCTCTTCCACAGCAAAACAACATTTTTCCGGTTTCAATTTTAAGCCTACTTCACGAAGTCGTTCCAACACTTGTTGGAGTCGAGCTAAGTGCTCCGAAAAGGTTTCCGAAAACACCAATATGTCGTCTATATAGACAGTACAAATACGCCCTTGTAAGCCTCGCAATGTTGCTTCTAGTAAACGTTGAAAAGTTGCGGGTGCATTACAGAGGCCGAACGGCATTGTTTTATAGTGAAATAAGCCCATTGGCGTAACAAATGCTGTTTTTTCGATAGATGATTCATCCATAGGCACTTGATAGTAGCCTGATACAAGATCACCAACAGTAAAGTACTTTGCTTTACCTATTGTGTCTAATAATTCATTTATATTTGGCAATAGGTAACAGTCTTTAACAGTGTGCTGGTTTAATTTTCGATAGTCTACGCAAATTCTAAGGGAGTTATCATCCTTTTTTCATAAAACAACCATCGGACTTGCCCAAGGACTAATTGATGGTTCTATAATGTTCATATCTAACATTTTTTGATTTCGGCTTCGGCAGGTTCCTTTAATTTTAGGGGAATTCGATATGGGCGTTGTTTGATTGGCTGTGTATCCAATGTTTCAATCTTGTGACTCACTATCGATACCTTTCCCAAGTCATATTCATTTTTTGAAAACACATCAGCATATTCGGTTAAAATTTTTTCTAATTGAGCCAGCTCTTGTTCCATAAGCTGGCTGCCAAATTTTGCTCTACGTAATATCGCTATGTCTGCTTCTTTTGAATCATATCTTATCGTAGAGACAATTAAATTTTTATCGATTGTTTCTATGTGGCCTAGTGTCATATTCTTGTACAATTTTACTGGGAAACTGCATTGATTTAGTATCCGAATAGGGATACTTAAAATTGGTTTATTATGTAATAGTACTGGTTCTGCTTGTAAATTATGCTCCTCGTGCAATACAGTATGAGGCTCAAACAGTATATAGTCCGATTCAGTTGATAGTCCCTCTACACTACATGGAATCACCACCTCTGATAGTGGTGGTATTATAGTGGTCTCTGGCAGCGGTACCTTTTGCTTACTTACTTTTCCTAATTTAATTCTGCTTCCAGCTATGATGGCTTCATTTTCAACATAATTGATTGAAATGGTACCTAATTGTCTCAGGATATCAATACCTAAGACTACTGGATACAAGCTATCCTTAACCACGTAAACGTGGAACCACAGAGTTTTGGAACCTATTTTAAATTTAAGTTTCACTGCGCCTGATATCTGCAATAAATGTCCAGTAACTCCTCGAATGTCAAGCCAGGGTGCCGGTATTTATTTCGTCCCGGTTTATTTGTAAGTCTGATACTGCTTTTTCGGTTATAAAAGTGATAGCACTGCCAGTATCTAATAAAGCCTTAATAAGCAAATTTTCAGCATAAATAGTGATCTCTGATCTATTTGACTCCCCTGTTATGCTAACCACACAACTGACCTTTGATTTACCCGAGATTTTTGTTAGTTTTCTGGGTGTATCATACCGTGGACGATCGCGTTTTGATTGCTGTACTATTCTTGAGCACGACGGCGTAACTACTATATTTGCTTTAGCAGGCGGGCTTCTGGACACCGGCTTGTGAACAGAAGTTGGTTCAAGTGTTGTCCCAATCGTTGCTGTTGTCAAAGTGGTTGGTATTTGGTTAGAACACGTTGGCTTCGCTATAATATTTTTATTATATTCATTACCATTTGTCTTAGACATCAAACTCTGATCGTCTCCTGCTTCGGTTCTTCCTGGACCTTTAAAACTATTTAGAAAGTTTGAAAACCTAGTTTCCATGATGGGCATCGGTGTAGGGATGCGGGGTGGTCTTACTCGCACCGGGACTATTGAAGAGGTAATACTGGATAAACTATTAATGCCAGCGAACCTGTGCGGTTGCTCTTCAGCATTTCCATTTGTTGTCGAAGGACCTAATTCTTGTAGTTCTTCAGGCTCTATCTCTTGTCGAATATATCTAAACCTTGTTTTGTTTCTTTTGTTACCAAATTTGCAGCAGTTGTCTTCATTCAAAAAACTCTTGACTCTTTCCCAAAAATAGGCGCGCTCTCTACAGCATAAACTAATGAGTATACCAAACAAAACGCTGATTAGTGTAATGCTGAAATATAATAATGACGAATAATGGGTAGTAATTGGAACTAATGTATGATCAATTTGTGAACGCGTTAGCTCTCGACTAAGGTTGGTATGATACTCTGCTTCTAGCATATCAATCCAATGTGGCGACGGTAACCCTGAGAAATTTAAACTTGGGGTAGGAATTTTACTAATATTGAAAGTAAAATGTTGTATGTCACGTACTGTCGAGGTAATAATTCGATCACCGATAGTTATAAGAGAGTACTTTTCATGCGGAAAAAAATAAACTCCATTTGACGGGATTACAAGTTTCTCACTTCTATAAGAAAATTGAACTTCTCGATTTGTAGTTACTTTTGCAAAATTATCAGTGGTTCGAACTAATACACCTACTCTGGTAGTGTCAAGTGTTGTACCCGATCGCAATTGTGTAACCTGGACCTTACAAGTACTACTTCACTTCTCGAATCTTGCAATTGCCTTCAGACATTCGTTTGATTCCGACCGAGGCAGCGCTTGTAACGGACAATACCATAATCCTGGTTTTTGTTTACACAAAGAAGGTACCACTTCTAAATATGAATTCACTCCATGGTGACTGTCATAAGTCATGTATGTGGGGAATTTAATTCGGTTGGTAATATTTTTCTCAGGTATATTGAACCCCACATTTGAAATAGATAATAAAGGTAAAACATCCCTTTTTGTAATTTTGGGAATTTCTAAGATGATTCCAAATTTTAGCTGAGCAATATTTACTACAACTGGGTAAGCTGTGACAAACTGATAAAATAAGCTTGGCTCATGTTCATATAGTGTTTTTCGAAGAGCTGGTTCTGCCCTTATTAGCTGTGTAATCTGTGTTGCACTTAATATCTCCGCATCTATTTTACCTTCTAAACTGGCGGTACTAATGGAAGTCACTAAACGATCAATTTGTAAAACGAATAAATTAGCTTGAGAAATTTGATGCATTTCTTGTCCAAATCCTTTTAGTTCACATGTGATATGTGATATCATGTGGTCCAAAAATTTAATTGCTTTATGTGTAAAAGTGTAAATTTGTTGGTTTTGAACAGCAAGTTGCTGTATCGCTCTTGTTTGAAACCCGATGTTATGTTCTAATATTGGTACAGCTCGAGTTAAGGCATTTATTTTAGGCTGCAGGTAAGAAAGTTGTAAACTGTTAGCTATTCCCATTCCGGTACCTGCTAGTGACATTAGTCCAGTTAACAACAGCGGCAGAAATCGTTTTTCTTTTTTCGTTTGTGGGAAGGTACAAATGTTTTGATTATCGTGACAGACAACTTTTAGCAATTCCTCATAAAATCTGGGGTCGAAGGTTTGAGAAAACTCCAAGTCAAATTTTTGTAAATATTTATGAGTAAATTCAATAAAATTAAAACGCCCAGGACAATCAGAGTGGTTAACGAGTTTAGGAGGCTCGCTTAAATTGTAAAAACTATGTTGTAAATGTAACATAATCGGAACATACTCTGAACGTTCAGACGTAAGGAGTATACCACTGGGAACTATGCCAAGTCCAACTCCGGGGAAAATTTGTGAATGAAACTTTTTTAAATCGCCCGCTAGCGTTGCGTCTACTGTAAAAATCATAGTAATTAAACATAGGATATTTAGCCATGGACTAATAATCTTGATTACTGGTTCACGTTGTTTACACTGGCCGCAGTGTGATGCGCTCTCATTAACTTTCTCATTAACTTTTGATGTTAAGTACGACTCAACATTATTATTAGTGAATTGACTTTTAATTGGAGTGGTAAACTCTGATAAAAAAATTTCTTGAATATTATGTAATTCTTTACATAAAGATCGTTTAGCATGGACGTAGTCTGCATAAGAAATGCCAAAAATGTTAAGTTTATGTATGAAACCCATTGACTTACAATTGTTACTGTCCGGTATTGGCATTGGTAATTTAGCTTGCATAATCAAATTATCCAACACTAATTCTGGACCCACCATTGTAAGGTCAGTGAGACTTATTCGACATATTGTTGTCTCAGGAGATACTCTTTTATCTGTGTCAATTGTCCGAAAGTCAAAGTTAAATTTTGTAGGTGGACAAAGCCTAATTCGAACATGTAGTTTAGTTAATATTTTAGTAGAGGAACACTTACATTTAGCGGCTTGTATATCACGCTCAACAATATGTAGGTGTTGTGGAGGTGAGAACGCTATTTGAATGTCGCACCTCTCGCGCTTTTACTATCAATTAATCGCGGTATCTGTCTGAAACAATTAACCTGTAAATTATACGACCTACTGTCTTCGGTGGTACAATTGCAAAGTATAGGGCACATAATACATTCAGTGTACACATATTTACTAACAATTATGCATCTAGGTATGTTTTCACAGTCATAAATTTTTATGTAAGGTGATAATCGTTCAGTGACATAATCATCTAAAACAGAAGTTTCATCTGGAGCTTCATACCGGTTTTCTTTAATACGTTCTTGTTCTATATTACGAATGGGCATCCGAATAAGAGTATTATACCGACAAACAGGCAAATTGCTTTTTGTCTGACTCAGGGGTACATTTAGGATCTGATAATGTTCGTTTCTAGGAAAAACTGAATCTTGTGGCACTGCTATATTAAGAGGTCTGTTATCGATAACTCCACCAGCTAAAAAATCTTTTATAGTTTCGGCCAATTCGATTTCAGTAAAAGATATATCATTTACTTTTTGGAAGAATTTCAAAGTTACACTGTTAGAATTTTTAAACATACTAGCAGTATCATTTAACATTTGTTTATCGCCTAAAAGTATCCTAGTCATAAAGGTACCTAAGTTGAACGTATCAAAATAACTAGAATCCAGTCGTAATCTTTCTTGTTCTATACTACTCATTTTTATTACGTTATCCTTAATTTCAAATATATCTGGTTCGAAAAAACTTATACCAGAATCCTCTAATTGCTTATTCACATATAAAACATCTCCGGCTGTTTCTTCTACTTCTAAGTCATCAATCTCCGAATAAGTTTCATTAATTATAATTGTGTCAACGCAGGCTACAAATTCTGGGTACAGTTTTTCCACTAACATTTCTTTTTGTTTTGCTAATAATTCTTTTTCCTTATTTACTTGTTGAAACTTCATTTTAGTTTCTTCTAATTCTTGTTGAATTTTCTATAAGCTTATTTCGTTATCAGTTTTTCTTATAACTGCGGCTACTTCAGAAGCTGTCTTTTTTGTACTCGGTAACGGTGTATTTTGCAGGGAGATATTATTAAAACGATTTGGCGATTGCTGATGTTTCCTCACTTGCGTTTCAGGTCTAGTGTTATTGTAAAATGGTTGGGGTTTAAGACGAAATGAATTAGAATAAGCGTTTCTATTAGTGCTCGGTAGAGAAATTCTTGCCATTTGGCAACCTGCCGCGGTATGTCCGATTCTTCCACAAGTGTAAGATCGTGGTGAATTTGCGGAAGTCCTAGAATTAATTATTGTTCGCCTATCATAAGACGGCGGATCAAGCGGTGTAGTTCGGTTATTATCAAAAAACGTGTTTGTGCGATTTTTGTTTTGATTTTTTTCTAAATAGCGAACTTTACCTTGGACTCGATTAACAGAGTTTATCAAACCCTGTTGCGTACGAATCAACTGATCCAAAGAACGTTCCATGCGTTTATTACTAGTATCACTATTACTATATCTCGCCTGTCCACGATTTTCAGGTAAAGCACTACGAAAATTTTGCGACGGTGCCTGATAGTTTTGTAACCCCAAAGTCGGTTGGGGCTTTGGAAAAATGACCGCTTGCATGTCTAAACGCATTGCAATATCATCTGCTTGTTGCAGAGTATTAATAGGCATTTCCTTGAAAACTTGAGCCTTAGTTTCAGAAGAGCGGATTCCAGAAAAGAATTTTCCGATTATAAAACGTCGAATTGTTTCCTCAGACTCGCCTGCATAGGCTCGTCGACAAGCTCTTTTTATAGCCTTTAAATATGAATATAAAGATTCCCCTTCCATTTGTTCGCGGCCTTGCAAGGCAGCTTCATGATAAACTGCTAACTCAGGGGAGGCTAATTTATGTTCTAGCGCAGTGCATGTTGATTTAAAAGTACGTTTATCTTCAGCAGGCAACCCATCATAAATATCTTTTGCGATATCTCTTAGATATGCTGGTAGTAGACGAGATTTCATTTCCTCATCTATTAATTTTGCGGCGCAAATTAAATTAAAATTTTCTAACCAAGTATTAAAATCTGGCCCCGTTAAACCTCCATGAAACAAATGTATAACTAGGTCAGGTTCTGTGCTATGAGTTACTCGAGTTTGTGCGAGAGATGAATTCATGTTTGCCATTCCGTCTGTGAGTTGCCTTACGTTCTGAGTTAAGTGATATTACGGATATTATATCTATGTTCCCTAGGAGTTCGCACACTTACATCCAGTATAGGCACAAGTGCCTTAACAGTTATGTTTTGTAAATAACCAGATGAATTTTCTTCCGGAATTGGGCTTAAAGATCTATCTCTTCTCATAAAAGGTATTCAGACCGGCGCTCTAAACCTCTATAGAATTCTGGACTCAAATCAGCTACCACCGTGAACAATTTGTCAATTTTGTTCAAAAAATTTACTTCAATATCTCGGTGGGACCTCCAAATGTTATGTTTCCAACCAAGCAGCACGTATTTTTATTAAAGAATTAATTAAAAAAGTTTTCAATTAACATCCAACAACAAAAATTATGTATAGCGCCCGCAAATTATTAAAAATTAGCCACATCACGATCAATTTCCCAAAATTCACCACAAATTTTGTTTAAATTTCCTGGTTTGTTCTTAAAATAATTAACACAGTTGTAGTAGTAAAGTGCCCATATAGGCCTACCATAATCATCATTAGTTACAGTTAGCAAGATACCATATGCTAAGAGTAGTTAAAGTAAACTGCGGGTCGTTGCCGACCTAAGTCTTAGTCAACCATAAACAGTAAGAACAGTAAAAGTTAAAATCCTTTCAACTAAACGAATCAATGCTTCGACACAAAAACTGCTTCGACACAAAAACTGCTTCGACACAAAAACTGCTTCGACACAAAAACTGCTTCGACACAAAAACTGCTGCTTTTCGCCAGGCGAACACCTTTTTATAGTCTCTTTTTGTCCTTGATTTCTGGTTGACAAATGGGCTCATTAGCATAGCCTAAAATTTTAAAAATATGAATTTGTGCTATATTTAAAATTTTAACGGAATTTTGTTTCGATAAAAGCTAAACTTTACGCTTGAATAATTTTGCTAGGCAATTTTCGCCAAAACAACTAACTTAATTTGGCCAATTCTTAAGAAAATTTTAGTAAGTTTATAAAATTTAACCTTTATTTTTGTGGTATGCGGTTCTTAATGACTTTGTTTACATCGATTTTAGCACAATTTATACTTTTTGTGCTTTTGTCAGCATAAATTCCTTGAAATACTATTCAATTTTTAAATAAAATTTACAAAATTTACAAAATTTACCGCCTCACCTTTCACGGCCAAGTTTTAGAAGGAAGTAAAACTCACTACTTTGTCAAAAACACTTTCGTTTTTGACCTTCAAAAACTAAAGGAAGAGTAAAGTGTGAACATGACACTTTACTCTTAATTACATCAAAAGTTTTTTTTAAAATTTCAAGTGCAAGTGCTCATCACTTGCACTTGATTGTTACATCAAAGGTTTGTTTAGTTTTAAGTTTTGTTTTTAGGTTGGGTTTTAAAATTTACTTTTAAGTTTTGTTGTTTTTTGACAGAGTTTAATTGAACTCGAGTCGGGAGGGACCCCCTACCATGTTGCTCAAGAGTGAACGGTGTTCTCCGCGAGGGTAAACCCAGGTCTGAAATCAGACCCGGTTAGGTACGGTAACTGTATGACGAACGCTCTGCAGTCGCTTTAACTGTATCTAGTTGGAGGCCACAGTACCTTCGGGGCTGGTCAATGGCTGACGACAGGTGTAGATCTATCGGAATCTCTTGAGTAACTTTAAACTTGAAATTAACTTTTTTTTGACCTGTTGGGCGTCTTAGTTATTTTGTCCTACAATTAAACTCTGTTGTTTTCTGTTCCGTAACACAATGACGCTTATATCGCTCTGGTTCAACAAATGCAGTCGTTTTCCCTCTTATTCCCCCAGCACCGTGATAAAGCTATACAAGTAAAGTACAAATATGACTAGACCAGTATAAAGCTCAACTTCCGACCTTATGATTCTCCGAATGTGCCGAAAGTTCCTTTGTTTAGGTGCTTTCCGCACGACAATTACGATAACCTTAATCCTGTTGTTCCACTAAGTCACTAGCTCACACCGTACAAGACAAATGCAAACGTTAACGTGACAACCCAAGTTCTCTGTAAATCCTCAAATAACCGCAAAATCCCCAAGTAAATCCCAAGTATCTACAGCCGAAACTAGCCCCGCTGGAATCAACTTATCCCAAGTACTTCAAATAACCCCAAGTATCTCATTACAACGTTCCCCAAGTAATTCCCCAAGTTCCCCTGGTACTGCCCGAAGGCTACGCGCTATGCGCTTCCGTAATGAATCCCTGGTCGCTAAACAAACACTCTCCGATTACGTGAAAATAGCGCAAAAATAAAGCCGCATTTTCCAAGGTTGCAAGTACAATAATGATTATGGAGGCTGGCTACCCCAGCCCCCATACCGAGTTGATTTGCATAATTTTGTGTGTCCCGGGTGTCTCCGGCACTTTAGGGACACACATCCTTTGCCATTGTAATAAACGAACAACAACAACAACAATATATTACCCCCCAGCCCCTAGCTATGTGCTTTCGGGCACTAAGCCTGACAACATATATTTAACGGCCACGCAGGGCCCCTGAATACTGATACCTTGCGGACGCAGCCGCCATGCATAGATTTATAACTCCTACGCCGTTTAGCAACGCCTAAGCCTAACTTAAGTTCTAAGAGAGACTAGGCGGAGCCGGGGACTCCCTTAAGGTGTGGATTTAGGTTTGGTTTTAGATTTTTTAGTTTTTAGGTTGAAATATATTTAAGAGTGGCACAGCCACCTACATGTCCTTGTCTGAACCTTTAGACAATGAATATGCACTAGGCATAAATATTTACTTTCCTGAAATCATTATCAGGAACTGTTATTGTCCGTAGTCCCTCTGAAGGGACTTTATTTTTGCGTTGGATGATGCGTGTGAATATGTGCGCACAACATGTGTTTATAAATTTGTGCGCGTGTACTAACGCAATGTCCTGACATTCTACAGACAACATGTATTTATCTAGAGTTCCTTCCCACAGCGTCTAGACAATTAATACTAACTAAGCACAGCTATGAAAATGTACGTTGCCTCCAGCTAGGATGCGTATTTTGATGCTGTTCCAAATCGGGTGGGTGGAACATTTATTACATCGGGGTGTGCATTTTCAACGTTTATGACCCATTAGTTTTTAAAAGAAAATTTCAAAAAATTTCGCGCTGTGCGCGAAGTTTGATCCACTTTAAAGATGGCTTCACATTTTAGATCCATCATTTGCAACTTTTGTGTGAAACTGTATTTGAAAGAGTGTCACCACAAGCATCAAACACGAGCGTGAGCTCGGACAACCTTAGATCAGATATCGAAATTCTGTATTCACGTCTCCGCTGTGAAGTGTTCTCCAACCCTGGAGTTTGGTGTGTGCGCCACCCCGTCAGTTCCAGCACTGTTCGAATGTTAAAAACTTATATAAGGTCTAAAGTCTGAGCGGCCACTCTTCATACGCTTCCGGAGCGGCTACTCTTCATACCCTTCATTAGGGGGGCCACTTCTAGAAGGCCCCAATTTAACCTGTAGAAACATACTGCCGAAGTTTTGAAATGCGCCTGGCTTCTCGCTAGCTTGGCTTGCGAGTTTTGACATTCTTCTATTTTGCTTGCTTTGATTGTTTAGTGGATTGAAACAGTACACAGACCTTTAAAATAAACATTTGGTTGCTAAGCCTAGGTGAC
Organism: Enoplolaimus lenunculus; assembly: GCA_030248215.1. Classification (NCBI taxonomy): domain Eukaryota; kingdom Metazoa; phylum Nematoda; class Enoplea; order Enoplida; family Thoracostomopsidae; genus Enoplolaimus; species Enoplolaimus lenunculus. The sequence goes on from JASANG010002926.1 coordinate 17,552, forward strand.
CGTCTTGGATCAATAAAGAAGGCGGGGCGTTTCACTAACACATGCAACGTAAATCAAATTATAAAATACAATTAATGAATACGTTATAACTAAACGGAATTGAGCTGGACATAGGTGTTACGATTACAAGACAACGGCTACTGTTTTTTAAATATGGCAGTGCTTGAGAACACTTGTAAAATAGTTAAACCAAGAAAAAGTTGTGAAGCGCCCATAAGGCAAACAGGTCCATGACAATAAGTTATTAAACGTAGTACCCGCCCTGACTTACAATTTAATTTCGGTACACGTTGATCAGACGCAACGAAACCATCGACGTGATCACTGCAAAATCTTTCACAACTGGATGCACTGCGTGTAAATAGTAAAGCGATCCGTGGTCTGGAATAAACTGCAAATTTTTTTAGCAAAAGAAACTAAATGAAACTCACGCCCAAACCGGACTAAAGGCTGCGTAAATTTTGTTAAAACTGCTGCTTTTATAGCAAAAATTTTATTAGTTTTTCAAGCCCGATTAACTGCCTTGAGGGCTTTAATATAGGCAACTAAGTTTATAATTTTTTTAAATTTTTGTTTACCAGCGTTTAAAACCAAAATATTTACGCTCGATTGAACAAACTTTAACGTTTTAACTAAGAATTTAACTATAAGCTTTAACATTTTTTGTTTTTGAAATTACAAACATTTACCTTTTAATGCTTGATTGCCCTATTTTAAGATTCAAATTAACGTATCGCATGAAACGTAATCAATCATATGATTACAAGCCAGGAAACGGCAATGCAAAACTGAAAGTTATCCCTTTTCATCACATATAACAGTTTAAAATTAAGACTAGATGTAGCCGAGGTATAGTCTTAAAAACAATCATCAATATCCACCATTTCGATTTAGACGAGCGGTTTCAGAACAAAACTCGCGTTCTCTAATATTTTGCATTTCCGCACTGCATTACGAAAAGCTTGCGAGCGGAGCGAGCTAGAAATTAATTACCGAAAATTTAAAACAGTCAGGATATTAAAATTTTATTTTAAAGTGATTTCTTTTTCAAAAAACACATCAGCAAAATTGTATAAAAAAACTTGTGACCGAGAAGCCAAATAATGCACGAAAACACACATATTATTTATCAAGTGTTGCAAAATTTAACAAATTTGCCCAGGCAACGACGTCAATAACATTTTCACGAAGTAAAACAATTTTATGAATTCAATGCTCTAATGCTATATGAAAAAGACGACAAAGTTTACAAAATTATACAACTATCGATCTTTTCTAATTTGAAAATTGGAGCATGCTATACGTTGATAATTATAAAATTATCAATTTAATAAAAAGAAATCGGTCGTAACTGTATACATAGAGCGATGCGGGTGGTCCGCAACATAGGTGTGTAAACTTACAAAAATACAGTGGCCAATGCATAGCAGGGCAGAAATCACTCCAAGGCCGGAAAACCCATATTACCAATAAAATAAGAACAGCAATGTTTATACAACTAAAACTAATACATAGCCATTAACGCTAGATAGCTATTAAGCTTTAGCTAGCAAGATATATATTTTAGAAATATGTACTATTAAATGAAAAGAGAAATCTCAAATTATAGACAAAATATCATAAAAATGCTTCTAAATTGATAGAAAATGACCAAAATACGCATTGTTTTCTCGCAGTATTGTTAGTTTCCGGTCATAGCAGTTAACAAAATAATCATTTTCATATAAATCCTTTTTGGTCGTTTTTGAAAGTATCCTGGACCTTGCTATGTGCTAGGGGCAGGGCGTGTTCAAGAGAAGGGTTAGATGGGATATATCTCCTCGCAAAATCTCTCTGGAGACACGAGAAGGTATTTTTAACTGAGTTAAGCATAACACTTGAATCGTAAAAGTTAAATGAATTTTCCTGTACTTTAAATTACACCCTCTCGAACTGAAATAATGGCAGCTCCAGTGGCTAGCGGCGACTACAGTTTTCTACTAAATATCGATATCCTACTTTTGATTGTACGCATGTGAGAAATGCTTGTCTGTGTGTTTGTGCAATATAATGAAATGCTGTGTGGTATGATTGCCGGCAACATATGCGACCGTACCTGCATAGACCGACGTTGGGGTTACTCTGTAGGCGCAGTGGCATGTTGTCGCGCTATGGACACAGTATCCATTCGACAATAGGGTGGACGGTCAAGGGACGACCTCATCGAAAGTTGCGGCTTATAAGCGTGTGAAATAGCTTCTTCGTTTGCATATACAGTGTTATGCAATGCAATGTATTGTATGCTTACCGGCAGCATACGTGTCGATGTATATCTACTCGATGACAAAAGCAACAACGTGGCATAGTGACATAGCGTTCGCTTGAACATCTGTAGGTCGCTAGTTCAAACCACCTTCCGCATGCCTACTTTTCCAGCTGTTTAGTGAGAACGTTTTAGTGATCAAATGTACCTACCTAGACTGACATTGACCAGAACTCAATTTTTCAAATGGTTTTTTCTCGGTTTATGAGTATCACTTGGTTTACACGATTGTGTCTATCAGTAGTATATAATTCAGGACGTCGTTCAAGTCTGCGGTCTTCTACAATGCTCTTATGAATATTGTTGTTGTATAGTCAGGTACAAAAAGTAGTTAGCCTATTCTTAGAATTACAATGGCTGGTCGCTTAGGTGACATAATGGGAAGGATTGTTCGTAACTCCGGCAATGCGACTGCGGCAGCAGCTGCGGTTGCGGGACTGGGTGGCATCGGTTATGGCATATCGCAGTCGTTCTACACTGGTAAGTAGCCTAAAGATGATTGATATTGTAAGGCAGTATTATCTCATTTTAATTTGTGGTTTAGTTATGATATTTTTATACTTGTACCTACGACAAAACAATTGTGAATGAGCAATATAGGTAACGTATGCAAATGTACTTGGTTTGTTGTTTTTTCGCTTCCTATATACTTGTTCTTTTTACTTAACAAAATAAAAGCAAGTTATAATTCTATTTTTGACAGTTTGTCGATTTATTTCAAAATCATATCTGCTGAGCCAGCGTGTGATAGCAAACATTCGTATACTAGGGAGCAGCCAGAATTATAATTTACCAGACACTGAATCGGAATTTGAAAAAATTACCGGAACCGGAAAGTTAAAAATCTACGCCACCGTTAAATTCACTAATTTTCGTTTTTGCAATATTGTTGGTGAAATAACCCTAGTTAATAGAGATAGGTATTCACCAGCTTGCAAAGCGGAACTGCATTGTACCGGAATTGAAATCGGAATCGGAACAGCAAATTTATATTGAATTTGCAATCGGAATCGGAACTAGAAATTTTGTGATTGCACGGATAGTTTGTATATTGACAAATATCATTTTGATTTAGGGTGTCTGTTGGCCGACAATAATTTTCAAAAAGGTTGCATGAACAGGTTGGCGATGATTTTTGGTTCTGTAAAAACTAATCTACGATCAACTATTGCTAAGTTAGCTCATCGAAAGCAATTTAATAGATAAATAATACAGAATTTTTCTGCAACGTATCACAACAAATCTGATTAAAATTAAAATTTCAGAATTCTGATTCTGATTGATTGTGGAATCGGAATGGGAACTTGTTTTGAATCGGTATCCTAATCGGAATCGGATTTCCGGATGCACCCTGGTATTTATTTTCATATTCCATAACTAAATTTACTTCAGTGCTTTATTTTCGGCGATGGTCAAGGCAGGGTGGCAACAAAGGTTTTGATTCGGTTTCGGCAAAATTTTGCCGAAACCGGATTCGGTTGTGAAAAGGCCGAATCCTACAATGTTTGGCAATATGTTGTTTTCAGTTTTAAACAAAATTTTTTAAATAACTTGTTATATTAATAAAAAATTTTGTTTCAGGACACAAATTCAAAACTGAGGTTGGGCACAAAATAAATATATTATCGATTTAAAAGTTATGCGGTTGGCATTGCGTCGATATTCTGAAACAAATTATAAATATAACTGAAATTTGCAACATGTAAGATTCGGATTTGGATTTGGCAAATTTATAATAGATTCGGATTGGTATTAAATTTTGGTCGGTGGAAATTAAGATATTTAACTAAAAATGACGATAAAAATTAGATTTCATTACGTAGTATACGTTCTGTTCCAGTAAATTGTATTTCCGGTTTAGTGTTATTCTAGGGGCGTAACAGAATAGCCAGCATATTTCTATTACCCCTAAAGCTAAGCGTAAACTTTAGCATAAAATGGTTCTATAACTAAGCCTAACTAAGCCTTAGAAAAAATATTAGGCTTAATCCAAGCCAGGGATGGTCGGAGACCGGCAATGAAAAATCTCGGTATCGGTCAACTTTTGGACATCACGGCAAATGATAAAGTTTTTAAAAGAAATTTTTTCTAGTGTTTTTTGTTGTTTTTCCGTTTTTTCATAGTTTTTGTGTGTTTTCAAATTATCTACTGATTATTATTGCGTAACTATGAAAATTATAGATTCATTACGAAATTTAATTCGTCAGGCATTACTTGCTTTAACAATATTAACTTCTGCTTTTTACAGGACTACCAGTATTTGCTGAATCCTCGAATTGTAGTGACGGTTCCAAACCACGGAGACTCAAAAAAGTGAGACCTGCCAAATACCGAGACTTAGACCGGGACTCCCATCCCTGATCGTAGCCATCTCTGTTTAATAGTAACTACGGAAAACCGGATGCCCTTAAAAGGAACATTAGCCAAACGAATATTGCAACTGAACGCAACGCTACAAAAACATAAAATAGTGGAATAGTGTCGTTGTTAAAGGTCTCGGTTTCGAGGATTCAGCAAATGCTTAGCCAAACGAATATTGCAACTGAACGCAACGCTACAAAAACATAAAATAGTGGAATAGTGTCGTTGTTAAAGGTCTCGGTTTCGAGGATTCAGCAAATGCTGGTTGACCTGTAAAAAGCAGCAGTTAATATTATTGAAGCAAGTGCATGATGAATGAAATTTCGCTATGAATCTATGAATTTTCAGTTACGCAATAATTATTAGCAGATAGTCTGAAAACATACAAAAAATTACGAAAAAAGCATTAGAAATAATATATTTTGAAATTTTTTTCTCGGTGGTTAGCAAAAGTTGAAGGAGACCCAGAGTTTTCATGGCCGGCCTCCACCCATCTCTTGCTCGGATTTAAGCTGTGATTTTCGCCTTGGCTTAGGGTTAGGCTTAGTTATAGACCCATTTTTACGCTGAAGTTTAGGCTTAGCCTTATGAATAATCGAAATATGGTGAGATATATATTCTGTTAGTGTTACGCCCATAGAATAACACTTGTCATCTTATATTTTGTTTTCCAGCGTTATTATAACCCAATAAACACTATGAACGTACACGGTGGCAAGCACTTATGTGCATTAGTTGTGTGAGAGAAAAAATATGTAAAAGTAATTCAATCAGTTCGATGGTACTTGGCATGGCATAAATACGAGTGATGGTATAAATTTTTTGAAGTTTTAAAAAATAATATCCGGCCAGCTACAATAGCGGAGCCGAATGTCGATTTTTTGCCGGAGCCGGATATCCGTATGCACCATGATATATATATGTATATATTTATATATATCTGTGCGTATATCTGTATATATGTATATATACAATATAAATTTAGTGGACGGTGGACATCGTGCAATCATATTCAGTCGTATTGGCGGTGTGAAACCAGATATTTATCCAGAAGGATTGCACTTTAGGTAAGTGTCAAATTAACATTTTGCTCTATAAGGCTGAGATTTATTTTCAGCTTGCTTTGAATGTACCATATGCACTGCTTTAACTGTGTAGAATTGATTGCTATTGTTAACTTCAACTGAAGTTCACAATGCAAATATATATAAAATCTCAGTTGTCATTGGTGGTGGACTGAAATAACATAATAAAGTATTATTTTCAGAATTCCATGGTTTCAGTATCCCATTATTTATGACGTTCGAGCGCGACCACACCGACTTGGGTCACCAACTGGAAGCAAGGGTATGTATAAAATGTATAAATAGTTCATAACCACGTATTTATTGAATTTAGCTTTGTTTATATGTTTAATTTCTGTAAAATTTAAAAAATTTTATGGTAACCGGCCTATTATAATTTGTTAGAAATGGTAGACAAGTTCAGAGTTTTAGTTTTATTTGCAATAATTATAGTAACTTTTTTAATTGTAGACTTGCAGATGGTCAATATTGCGCTACGAGTCCTGTCACGGCCTGATTCAGCACAGTTGCCACGAATTTATCGGCAATTAGGGACTGACTGGGACGAAAGAGTCTTGCCTTCAATTTGTAACGAAGTTAGTAGTCTAAATTTTTTCAAACCAATCGGTGTATATCAGGATGTTACCGGATATCCGTTTCCGTTAAAAATCTAGTGTCCGTTTCCGTTCTAGACATAACAGAAATTCTGTTTAGTTTTATGCTCAAAATTTAGTTGTTAATCACGTATATATCTCGCAATTTCTCAATACAGGTATGCTGCGAGTGTTCGAAATGAAATAAAAATTACCAAATTCATTCAAAATTTTAAAAAAATTTCGGTGCATCCGCTTTTTCTTGTTTAAAATTTTACAAAGCCCGATGAATATTTGCATGCCTCAATTGTGTTGGACGAAAAATATAACATCTTTGAAACTTTTACGCTTAAATATCCGTTTTCCGTTTCCGTTATCAAGATCACTATCCGTTTCCGTTATTTTTACTATCCGCTTACACCGTTAACGCCCTGGTGTACATGAATATAGCATGTGTAGCTGTCGATAAACGTTTTCAGATTTTTTAACATTTTCGACTGAAGGTTTTACGAGAGAACCGACACCGAAATGCGGCAAGTGGTCGCGAAAGCATTCGCAGAGGTGGTCATCAATTGGTTCGGAATTGCGTTGACTCGCAAATATAATATCATGAATTCAAAAGCAAAATAGCGACTTAAAGTGGTCGAAAAGGAAAGCATTAGTGCATCGTTCACAGCAAAAAATTTCATTTTACCACCAAAATGCTGTAAGGTGGGGTTAACACGTGTCAAATTTCAAAACTGTCATACGTTAACACTGCCATGACGCAAAAATTGCGTTAACCCTACCCTAACACGTGTCACAGTTCTACCCTAATACCTGTCACAGAGCAGTTCTACCCTAATACCTGTCACAGAGCATTTAGTAACACGCCGCAGGGTAGAATTCATGCAATTTTTTGCGTTATGGTAGGCTTAACGCATAACAATTTTGAAATTTCACACCTGTTAACTTTACCTTATATTGTTGTCGGCGGCAAAAGAGATGTTTTATAGTGAACGATGCTTGCGTTATGGTAGGCTTAACGCATAACAATTTTAAAATTTGACACCTGTTAACTTTACCTTATAGTGTTGTCGGTGGCAAAAGAGATGTCTTATAGTGAACGATGCATAGGCGACACTGTCGTCCGGGATCCAAGTCAGGGTGCATCTTTTGTGAGAAATTCGTTGCATACAAATTTAAACGGTAATTTATATCGTGCTAGCTGTACCTTCTAGTTGCCGCTATACCTACTTTTAGGTGTTAAAAGGAATAGTCGCGAAGTTCAATGCAAGTCAACTCATTACTCAGCGACAACAGGTAATAACTAAATCGTGGTATGATTTATAGTATTGAATTTCAGGTAAAATATAACTGGTACATATATGCTACAAATGCTGCAATTTTAGCATATACCTCTGTACCTCTGAATATTTGTGTTAATGTAATCGAAATGTATATGAACGTAAATAAATTGTATTTTGATTCAGTTATTCGGAAGTTACTTATGTTAGGTTTACATTAATGTAAAGAGGAGGAGTTGTACGAATTTTTCTTCTTCTGTTCCAATTTTGATTTGGATAAGTATTGCAGGTGTCGTTGTTGATTCGAAAGCAGTTAATTGAACGAGCGCGCGATTTTAACATCATTCTTGATGACGTATCAATCACTGAGTTAACGTTTAGCAAAGAATATGCCGCTGCTATTGAGTCAAAACAAGTACCTATAAAATATTCAAACAAAACTATCATTCTTAGTTGTACATTATTGTATCAAGAGAGTCAGTGTTTGGAACAGTGTAACGAAAATTTACAACTGCAGTCGCAACTCATAATTAATACGAAAATGAGCTATACGTTTCTGTACAAAATGTAGTTTAACCAAAGCTCGATAAATGAAATATAATAGCAGTTTAAAGAGAAAATACTGGTTTGTTGGTTTGCAAATCTTTGGATACAGCTCGAAATTTCGTTGTGTTCTGCACAATGTAGGTGCTGGTGACCATAAAATAGATTCGTTAAGCCAAGAACGCCTTTTTATATTTAGTTTGAATGGTCACGTCACTTTTGGTCTCTTAGTAAGAAACATTAAACAGAATTTTAATTAAACTATTTTTGCAAATCGCTCCATGTTGTCGACACAAACCTTACCGTAGGTTGCTGCACAAGATGCTCAACGTGCTGCGTTTTATGTTGAAAAAGCCATCCAAGAGCGGCAACAAAAAATTGTTCAAGCAGAAGGTGAAGCTAAAGCTGCTCAGCTGGTAAGCGACCTGCAATTTGCAGTTATCTATTCATTGATTGTACTGTTGTATTCCCAGGAACTTTATTAAATCTGTCATATGATGATGAATAGGCGCATTATAATGAAACATACCAAGGCTACGAACGAACAATGCCAGAGATAAAAGCTGCTTAAAATCTTGTGAGAAACATAAAGTCATTTGTTTTTCATGTAAGGCTAAGCACATATCAGTTTGCTGTTTGCAACAACTACGCAGCATTAAAGTTATAATTATGCGTTAAACGATGCAGCAACAAGAATTTATACATATAGCACGTTAAGTACACGAAGTGTGTCTTGGTGTGTTCTGATGCAAAATGAGTCTTTGGTAATCTGATGACAGAGCTGCCATCCCAATTAAAAAACGGTTTGTTGTTTGGCGTTCGGTGTATTAGTTCGTTGACACTATAACATGTCAGCTCACTTCTTTATAGATTGGAGAAGCTGTTTCGAAAAATCCTGGATATCTGAAGTTGCGAAAAATTCGTGCTGCACAAAATATAGCAAAAACTGTAAGTCGCATGATTAGATCGGACGACGGTAACACGTCGCGCCAATATATCTGAGCTATTTAGTTGTCTTGTTTCGTCTTTTATGGGGTTAGCGGATGTATTGCCACGTTCACTTAGCTACTGTGAAATTCTAATTATGTATTTGTTATAAGCATGTTTCTTATTTTACGCAAAACATTTACTGCACTTGGTGTGGTATTGATGCGTAATGCACCATCGAGGCTCTAACAGGGTGTAATCGGATATTAAAAATAACGGAAACGTTAGTGATCAAAATGGCGGAAACGGAACACGGATACTGAAAAATAAAGGTTTCGAAGATGTTTCACTTTTAAAAAACAATTAAGGCATGCAAATATTCACCACGTTTTCTAAAGTTTTAAATAAAAAATAGCGGATGCACGGAAATTTTTAAAATTTTGTATGAATTTTGTAGAGTTGCAACATTTAATAATAAATACCCGGACCCGGATTTTTGTGAAAGAAAACCCGGACCTCTTACCCGGATTTTTCTGGAAGAAAAGCCCGGACCCAGACCCATTTTTAAGAATGCAAACCCGGACCCGGATTTATTTTCCGAACAAACCCGGGCCCGGAATTTTTATTACTTAAAAATTAAACATGATCCTAATTTTTTAAAGGTAGGAAAGAATTTCCGTCTCCATCCATTTCTAACAGCTCAGTATTTAAAATATTAATGGGCAGTATGCAATGCGAAGTGACTAATGTCATTCACAAAAATTCATTTCAAGTAAATCATAAAAAATGCACTGTCATTGCTAGTAATGTGCTGATACCAAAGTTTTTCCCCGGTGCCGATATCGATTATTTAAATGTGCTGATACCAAAGTTTTTCCCTGGTGCCGATATCGATTATTTTGAAGATATACCGATGCCGATACTTATTCCAAGTTTAATACATAATGTTTAAAGAACAGATAGGATACATTACAACTGCAAGGACTCAAGTCCTAACAACTATAAAGGATCATAATTTTATAGAATGGTGCTTTTAATTATTTTTAGGACAAACGCAAGAGAAGTAACAGTGTCCCTGAATTTAAGTTTAACCCAAGTTTCCAGATACTACAGAGCACAACAAGCTGATCATATTCCATACAGATGTTTAAACAGGAAATAGCTTCAGCCTAGGTAATGGGTCATCCACGTTATAATGCTCGCGTAGCCCGTTTTTACAGGGGCAACCATACATCACATGGATATTTAAAAAATTTTCTTCGCATCTGTTCGTCGCATTGCTTCCAAATGAATTTCTGTTTATACATAGTTGAAGGACTGTTTGACTAGCTACGAGGCCCGGATGCGCAATTTATTGAAGCGAAAACCCGGACCAGGAATTTTTCGGCGAAAATAACCGGAATACGTGGGCCCGGATGCAACTCTAGAATTTTGTAATTTTATTTCGTGTCGAACAATTGCAGTATATCTTTAATACAAATTGCAAGACATTTACTTGATTTATAACTGCGGTATTTCCATAACGGATTCGGAAACAGACGCCGATTTTCAACGGAAACGGATATTCGGTTATACCCTGGTCTATAATACCGTTTTATGCGTTAACGTGCGTCATATTTTGGTACTATTATTGGTACAATTATTTTGTTCTAACGTCCCATGTTTAATTATTGTGAGTGGTTAGTGGTAGCTTGTTGATTTCTTTTTCAGGTTGCCACATCTCAAAATCGCATCTATCTAAACGCCAGCACTTTGATGCTTAACATTGCAGATAAAGAATTTAATATTGCTTCCGAGAATCTTGGAAAACGATAATACTACTGTTAACTTTTTGTTATCTTTTGTTACAATTAGTCTGTTTTCTATTTTATGTATTTGTGATGCAGCATCGTCGCAGTACATTGCCTGAAAAAGTTAGGTGAGGTTTAGTTTTAACTACAATGGCGATAGTCATTAAAGATATTCGCTAAACTGCAAACAACATTGTTTTTAAACTCAATATATTGCGACTTAAGATTTCTAGATACACACAATATAAACTGTCTTGAAAGAATCCTGCATTCAAGGCTGATTTTCTAATTTTTATGTATATGTGTAAAAAAAGTTGCTCTGTTTATATTGTTAGGAGTAAGTAAATCAAATTTCAATGATATTTCGGATTGAGCTCAGGCTCCCCCGACCTACGTTTACGTTTTGGACGTATTTTAGGTTATAAAATTAGGGTATTTGGTTGAGCTTTAGCCCGAATTTTGGAGTCCTTTTCATGGAATATTTTTTGAGCATAAAGACGCATTTTGTGTGTACATTTCGTGTGGATTTTGATGTCAAGCGAGAGTAAGATCTTGGAGATCAATCTATATTTCCTACTGCAGTGACCCGAATAAGAGGATGACTTTTATTTATATGCCGATGGAAACATCCTTACTGTAGTGACCCGAATAAGAGGGGGGACTGATATTTATTTGGCCTCTCCAAAGGGTGCCCTATTGTTATTCGGTCTCTCCAAAGGGTGCCCTTTTGTTATTCGGTTACGGACTGTTAGCTATTTTTAACCTTTCGTTAATAGTTACTGATATACTCGGCGCTGCAACTATCCGTTGAATTAAACGTTTATTTGTCTTGTATCAAAATCTTGAGCGATAATGCAAGGTATGTACTTTCAAAACTAAGCATGATTTAAAGTTTCGAACTCAACTGTATTTGGTGCTGGAGTCGTTTATGCGCTATAATTTGGAGTTATTAACACTTATGGACTCTAATCGGGGTGTAGGGATTCTATCCGTTTATGGACTCTTATTAGGAATGCGGGGTCCTACAGATCTGGACTGAAAATGGGGATCTCGCTGTTATTTTGGTCACTACAGTTTCTTGGTAGCCGAACCACAAATTATACTTTTCGCGTCTGCAAAAACGGAAGTAGCAAATGTTGCTCTCCGGCACTACTGGTTCGTGGAAAAACGGAGGCCTTTGAAAGTAACATGGTCCGAAGTTTCTAAGAAGCTATGAGCGTTGTGACATCAATTTAATATATAAATTCCGATTCTAAAACTTAGCTGAAATCTGAAACGTTACTTACTGTTATTATGGTCGATGTTAAGATTGAATCCCCAGTTGAAAGTGCTTTGGTAGCAGTTGTATTCTGGAGCTCGGGTGGTGAGATAAATTAGCCTCTAGAAAAAATATACGAAAATCTGCACTGGAGTACTGAGTGACCCGAATATATTCCCCCCTTGTTATTAGGTAACGGACTATTATTTATTTTTAACCCACGCTCCGCCTCCCTTCCTAACTGATATATATCCGGTATTGCAACTATCCGTTGAATTAAACGGTTTTTACCTTGCATTAAAAGCTTGAGCGATCGTGCAGGGTTATACTTAGGAATGTACTCTCAAAATTAAAGTGCGCCTTAAAGATTCTAACTCAATTATATTTGGTCCTGGAGTCATTTATGCACTACAATTAGAAATAACTGACCTTCATAGACTATAATTAGGATTTAGGGACTCTATCCGCTTACGGACTCTTGTTTGGGATACGGACTCCTATTGATTGGTAGTTAAAATGGGGACCCTTCTTATTACCCCACACCCTCTTATTCGAGTCGCTACAGTATCATTCTTTAGAATTTGTTCGATTTTGATGCAAAAATGTTAACATAGGTTAGTTATATGCAACACACGTAATGCACTTTTCCCAATATTGACTTGCGAGTTGCTCAATATTGTAACACTTTTCTTTTACTGACACACTAAATTTCAATCAAAAGATGGTTATATCGCAATTGTATGACAATGTATCGTTGAGTGGAGTCCAAACCTGCTACCTGTAACTTATCCAAATGTCAAAAAATTCTACTTGAATGATAACATGCCGTTGTTTTAGCATTAATAACTGTCTTTCTCTAATGTATAGACATGATCAAAGCTTACATAGACGTGATTTTGTTGTACATATTTTAGCTATTTCTCAGATACATACAAAATTCAAGATTAGATAAAAAAAGTGCAGCAGTTTACAGATTTTCAAGTAATGTATATCCAAAGTCCCAGTAACATGTGTTATTGCAATTGACTATGTATGATTGGCACACACGTTTTACAAAAAACACTCCTTTTGTGCTTTTTCCACCGCAAGTTTCATGTTCTCACGTTTGACACTCCATGCATTGTAGCCATTTAATTCCAGAACCATCTCTGTAGTAATCTACCTTGCACTGCTGGCATATCCATTTACTTTTTGCCCTCTTTTTTAACGTCTGTGCGCCAGCGGAATTTGATGGGCTACGGTGGTTGCTAGATTGAGGGCTTTTTTGCGGCGAAATGAGCAGTGATTTTACTTTTTTCATTCTTTGCAAAGCTTTTTTTGCATCATGTTGCCCAGAGCGCACTGGTGTTACTAGTGATTGTAATGTAACTTTCCTATTTTATTGCAAGTTGTTGTTACCAGTTGACAGAGTCGTTGTGGCGCTAGTATTGGGGTGACCATCAACCGCATTTTCGGGTTCACTTAGGTTTCGTGACGCTGTTAATTGCAAATATTCCGGTGTTTGAACGCCGTCGCTTGCGGAAAGATTCGAATCTCCTTCAACAACAGCACCTTGCAGTATAGTATAAACGTTATGACCATACAACGAAAATCTCTCAATCTGCCCAGAATTACCTAAAAGCAAATTTTGTTTGACATGACACCACAGGACATATCGCAATCGTTCATACAGTATGTTTCCAGTGCATCAGGGCACGCACTTAACGGAATTTGAATGTTCTGTGTTGTTAGATGAACTGGAATTTGCTATTAGCGTTGTGGACGTGGTGAACGCTAATTCGTTGATCGCAGCAGGATTGAAAGGAAACAGACCTGTTTATCGAAAACCCGACTGCGCGCGTTCAATAGTCGCCGACCCACGATATGCAGGTGCAAACAGCGACCCGAAATCGGATCTTGTAACGACTTTGCCAGGATTGTTAATCATGAACATACCACAACGTTCCTGCCAAGAACGTTAAAACTTCTAAACACCGTTTTGTCTAGTGGTTGCAAATGAGCGGAAGTGTGTGACGGTAACTGCAGTAACAACACCTATGACGACGTGCTTCAGTTAGCAATTCGATCGATTTATGACTTGAGTGACCATCTAAAATCAATGCTACGTATTGGTCATCGCGCCTCGGAGACAAGCGTTCCACAAAGTGTTTAAACCACTTTAAAAATAACTCGCGGTCAATCCAACCGGACTGAGATGCAGTAATGATTGAGTTGGTTGGAAAGAGACTGTTAAGTTCTGGTGATTTTGGAATGCGAGATCCATTAAAAATTATGATAGGTGGAATAAACTGACCGCTCGCCCCACAGCACCATACAATTGTCGTTGTAGAACCTTTTTCTGCGGATGTTATAGTTTGCACCATGTTGGAACGTCACTACTGACAACGTTGCAATCTAATTAAATCAATGTTTAGTGGAATCCATATTGAACAGTACATCAAGCTACTCGGTATTTTTGTTAAAGTTCTTTCCTAACCTAAGGCTGACTGACGCTCGTTTGTTGATGTTAACGGTCGTTCAGGTAATTCAGCTTGAACTGCCGAATCCAGTTGATTTAATGCTTCTCTCATGTCGTTTTCAGCACCACTGATGCCGTCGCACAATCGTCTTTTTAGATCTATTTTTAAGAGCATAGTTGGTTTCGTTGCTCTTGGCAATCCACTGTAAGTTTTGTATCTTGCAGTAAGCTTTATTCGAGCTATAAAACTACGATATTTACGTCTATAAATTCACAGAAGCATACACATTACATGTTAATCGTCCTTACTATGCCGAATAACAAATCGTCCTGTTTTTCAGTCCAATAAGTAATTGGAATTTTTGGAGTCATAGGCTGGATCTCAATATTGTGTGGCTAAATTTAGATAGATATTTAGTTGTACAGTGGCTCAATTCTCACCTGTGCCTAAATTACACTTAAACTTTGTCCACTTTACTATATGTCAATATTGGGCTCGAGTGTCATTATTAAAACAGCAATATTTTACGTGTCAATATTAGGAAAGAATGGAAAAAAAACTAAATTTCTTGAAATATTTTGCATGCGCTGTTTCAAATATGAAAACGACATGTTTTTGAAATCATCGCAATGAAACGATTGGAATGGTGTATCACATAACCTATAAATCGTTTTAGTATACTTCAAAATCGACCTGTTAAAGTTTTATTGAAATCGCTTAGCATGGTAAAATCAAAATATCGATCCGCGTCATGTCACTGATTCGTAAACTGAGAATAAAAAACATCAACCAATCACATTCATTCTTCAGCATGTTAGAGCTTGGTTTCACTTCTGAGTGTCGCTACGGCCACCAAAAGCCAACGTTTGTGTTACGTAACAATTGAAAACTTTAAAAGTGTCAGTAATAGGAAGGTGTCAATATTACGAAAGTTTAAACATATTTTGCCAATAATAAAAGGAATAATAATGCAATCAGATTATATATGAGATTTTCTCACCCATCATTGAGGATTTTGAAAAATAAAAAATTTATACCTAGGTTCAACATGAAGTTAGTTAGGTTTAAGTTTTGTTTGTATTGCCTAAAGTCAGTCTGAAGCTTAAACTGACTCTATTACAGCCCGCCGGAAAACGATCCGGCACTGTTCTTTACATGGGCCACATAATGGGTAAGTAGCCATTGCTGCAAGATGTTAGAAAATATACAGGTGTATTAATGTCATGTAGAGCCGCAGACTGAATTTTTAGCTGTAGGTAAGTCGGATCGAGTTTACAGCTACAAATTTACTGGATAAGCCCCTGTTTATTGTACATAAATAAATTTTTTACGTAAGCAGGCGTTTTGATTTCTGGTTTGACTACGCTGCACCCTGCTTGTCCGTGGACAGCGGGACTGACCTCACCGTAACATTCTATTTTGATCATTAAACGTTTCGTCGTATTAATTGCATGAAGAGAGTCATCGGCAATATTTTGCATAAAAGTTGTGGTATATAAAAATATATAGATAGTTCTTAGTTACGTTGATTTCACAACCAGGTAGTTTTTGTTTAATATTGAACCTAAAATTATTGAGCGAAGCGAAACTCCGAGCGAAGCTCGGAGTTTTGCGAAGCGTTTTATGTTTTGTACTTGGGGGTCGAAAGGTGGATGTCCGTCCGTCCGTCTGTCCGTCCGAAAAGAATCTCAGGAACGGCTGAACCGATTTTGATAAACTTTTTGTGTTTGAAAGCCAATTATCCTGGGGTGTTAACCTCGCATTGGGGTTTTAAAATTGCAAGCCGTTTAGTAGCTACAGGCTAATTTGCATAATTAATTAAGCCTAAATTAGGACTTTCCATAATATTTCACTAATTATTACAGTTAGAAGCAATCTAATTTTAGCATTAAAGGGTTTTTGGGTGCGAGGAATCTGCGTACACTGTTTACAAACCTCCAAAACCGATGATTGAGCAGT
This sequence comes from Enoplolaimus lenunculus, assembly GCA_030248215.1. Classification (NCBI taxonomy): domain Eukaryota; kingdom Metazoa; phylum Nematoda; class Enoplea; order Enoplida; family Thoracostomopsidae; genus Enoplolaimus; species Enoplolaimus lenunculus. Next base: position 34,094 of record JASANG010002926.1, read on the forward strand.
TGGCTAATAGATAATTTTCATATTAGTATAGGTTATAAGCCTAAATTAGGACTTTTTACAATATTTCTCTAATTATTAAGGTTAAAAGCAATATAATTTCAGCACTAAAGGGTTTTTAGGTGCATGAAAACTGAATAAATAGTTTACAAACATCCAAAACCGATAATTGAATAGTTAGCTAATACCTAATTTGCATATTAGCTTAATTAACAAGGCAAAACTATGACTTTTTAAATTATTTCAATAATTTTTAGGGTTCACTGAAGGTTTTTGGGTGCGAGGAATCTGTGTAAATTGTTTACCAACCTCCAACACCGATAATTGGATATTTAGCTAATAGTTAATTTGCATATTAGCTTAATTGACAAGACAAAATTAGGACTTTTTAAATTATTCCAAAAATTATAGGGTGGCTGAAGGGTTTTTGGGTGCGAGGAATCTGAGGAAATTGCTTACAAACCTCCAAAACCGATAAATGAATAGTTAGCTAATAACTAATTTGCATATTACCTTAATTGCTTACGTGTGTTCGAGCTTCGCTCAATAAATGTAGTCCCACTACGACTGGTTGGTATAGGTTCTAGCTGCTTGATAACTTTTAAAACTTGTTTTCTGTATTGGCCGGCCAGTCAAACTTCCCGTTGGCTGCCCGCCGGCCGGTCAGTAGAAAAAGTTGTAATTGCGTAACACTATTAATCTGTAATAAACAATTCTGATGTATATGTGGTAGCTCAAGCCGTAATTCAGCGTAATTCCGAATTGGGCTAGTCCATGATGAAATTACGACTTATTCCTTGTCTGCTACAAGTGCACGCCGTGTGATTGGTTACTACCTTAATGCCATACTCAAATACCATTAGCTGATGCAAATACTCTTTTCTAATTGGCTAAGTAATCGCTACCTGTCGGCTACCTAAGTTTGTTTTACTGAGCTAAGTGGAAGCAAGGAGGATTAGGGCTATCAGGTAACCGATCGGAAAACGCACAGCTTTGTCTGACTCGTTTTGGGCTTACTCAAGTCGCAATTCCGTTTTGAACTAGCTCATTTCTGATTTGGGCTGAATTGTGACTTGATCTACGACATATATACGTCATTCAGAAGTAATTGTTAGCAAATAATCAAAATTTATTCGTATAATGAGTATTGACGTAAATTTGATTATATTCAACAGCAGCGTTTACAGAATGGTGTCTGGCAGCATGCAACCGGAGGTGAAAATTATCGAAGCCGGAACTGGAGGTTAACAAAACCTGCCGGAGCTGGAGGAGACGCGAAATTAGGCAGTTTAAACAATATTTAACTTGTTAATTTTAGCAGATCTCTACACAGCGGTGTCAAAAATTTAGTTTTAAAAAATCCCGACAATTTGTTCTCAAAATTGTACCAAAACTTATGGCCAAAAAATTTCCTACCAAAATTGGGGATGCACGCATATTTTAAACTTTTTAGATTTGCATTCAGGCGAGCAAACGGGATGCCCTTCAAGCTGAAATTGGCCACACAAACACATAAACGACTAAGACATCACACAACAGTGACATTCAACTCGGTTGCAAGTCGTTCTTTTACAACTGGATCAGTTATTGCAGACAATGCCCATAGCGGAAATCGGCTGAGTCCCAGCACCGCGTTCATGTACGTTTGAGTGAAGAAAACTATTAATAATATTGACACAACGCTCACCAACAGACCGGCCATCATCTGGAAAACCACTTGTAATGTGCTATAATCGAAGTGGATTATTGTAGCGGCTGTGTTAGAGGTTTTTAGTTTTGCCTTGTTGTGGGCCCAACTGTCCCGCTGTCCAAGCTGTCCTGCTGTTCCAACCATTTCAGTATCCCACTATCCCAGCTCTCACCCGGCTGTCTTAACCGTCCAGCTGTCCCAACCGTTCGAACTGTCCCCACTGTCCCGCTGTCGCAGGAGTCCCAACTATTCCGCTGCTGTCTTAACAGTTCCGCTGTCCCCACTGCCCCGTTGTTCCAACTGTCCCACTGTCCTAACTGCTCCGTTGTCCATCCTATCCCGCTGTCCCAACTGTCCCGCTGTCCCAGGTGTTCCAACAATACCGCTGCTGTCTTAACAGTTCCACAGTCCCCACTGTCCCGCTGCCCCAACTGTCCCGCTGTCCCAACTGTCCCCCCTGTCCCGCTGTCCCAACTGTCCACAATGTCCAAATTATATTTGTTGTGTGCACTCCTGGTACTTAGCTGTCCCCGGACAACGTGACGGCCTTTAGCGCAACATTGACCCATAACTTTATACGACCCATAACTTTCTACACCAATTAGTAAGAAACTAACGAAAACGTACAGAAACTTGGAAATAACCCTTCAACTCATTATGTCACAGAAAATTTTATCCTATGATTTTAGCTTTGCTCTATTTACAGTGTTGCCACACGGACAAACATACAGCTACTGATTCTTCGTACAGTACAGTTTCTGTTTGGATGTGTGCACTGCATGTGATATTTCAGTTGAAAAGTTTTCGTTATGAAATGTCGATTTTACGCTGCAAATATTTCCCATGCTTACCATATCGCGCACTTTAAGTGCACCAGAAGCGAATACAATCGCATTCGGCGGAGTAGCAACCGGGAGTAGAAACGCGTATGAGCACGCAAGTGTCATCGGAATCACAAACGCAAGTGGGTTTATGCCAAGTTTCAGCGCCTAGAATTAAAAGCATAAGTTAACAAAAATCGTGCCTCCTTCAATGAAAGATTATTAATAAATACAGGCGTTTGCACGTTTACCCCCATAATTTATTAAAATTTCCGATTGTGGAGTAAGCATACTTAGGTTTTACGAGTAGGCGACAGTTTGGGTTTAGCTTTAGCCAGTATTGTACTGACTCGAAAAAAATGGGTTTAAATTTATTTGCCTCTCCAGAGGGTATCCCACATGTTAGTTGGTTACGGGCTGTTTTAATGTAATTGGACCCAAACATTATTCTTTTTGTATTTTTTCGGGCAGAAGTGACATGCTCCGAACATCTACGTTGATTGCCATGTCCGTTGGTTCTCCTGGATTTCGTAAATTCATACGAGATGTCTGAGTGTCTGTCATGTATTTGAGAAGTCTAGGTCATTTTTCTGCTTTGGTCTCTTTGTATGAACTCTACTTAAGACTTGTAAACTCTATCCACGAACGGGCTCTAATTAGGGATACATGTTCCTATTGAATGAGACTCAAACTGAGGCCGCTCATATTACCACTCTTATTCGAATCACAACAGTAGGCCGAAAATTGGTATGTGGAAAGTGTACAAGAGCTTCTATTGAGTAATATTCCCATGCTACTTAGAGGGGCGTACCGTTTTTCCGCGGGGATGTGTAACGGAGTATTAGCTTAACTTTTAGATTATTTTTTGCTTAGACTTAGACTCAGGCCTAGGTTTGGTTATCGGCTTATACTGCTGTTACTTACCTCAAAGCAACATTAACCCTATAATTGAGCTATTAAAGCTAAATTTAGGCAGCATAATATATACGTTTATGGCATAACAAGGTTAGTATGAATTCTATGGAAATATTTTTATTTAATCTCTTCTCACATTGAGCTGCCTGTAGGCAACTCAGCGCAGTGTATATACGTTAAATAGTATACATATATCGCACCGTGTTTAACAATTGCATCACGTATACATAGTACTAAATCACCACAACACGTGAGAGCCCCCTCGGTCTCGAGCGTCAAGCTCCTATAGCTGAGTGGTGATGGTATACGCCTCCCACTCCAGTCACCGGAGTTCGAATTCTAGCATAAAAGTATGTCTCAGGGGAAATAGAAAATATTCATGTGAGAAGGGGTTAATATACCTATACTTACCAAATTATTAACAATCGAAACAAATATTGATGCTGTTACTGTATTGCTTGTAATATTTGTAACAATCATTGTAATGATAACGCATATAAATTGAATTCCAACGGTACTGAGTGATCCAAGACGTTGTAGCTGCTTACCCATCCAGTTTGATAGTCCTGATGCCTGTAATCATCATAAATTTCATAAATCTGTCACCGTTTTCGTGCAGTTTGATGAACTTATATAGGTATACCTATACGAAAAGTTACCAATTTCGTATTTGAGTTTCTAGGTACAGTTTCATATTTGTACTTTACTAATTAATGCTAAAAAAGTTAGAATCCTAATAGTATTTATTTAGCTGAAAATACACAGGTTGATGAAATGACTGCGGTTTATCGCAAAAAGTTTAAAAAATGTTTGAACACGCACTCATACAACAAAAGACGCTAATGATGAGCCAGTTAAACGATGTTAGCCAGCAAAACAACTGTACTTCCTAAACGCAATAATGAAAAACGCCCCCGGACTGATATTGTAGTGTCTCGAATAAGGGTTGCGCTATACTTTTGTTGACGGACGGCGCCGGACGTCAAGTATAGCGCAACCCTAAGAGGTGGAGAGGGAATATCCTTTTATGACCCAGGTATCCTGCTGAGGTAACACTAACATTATAGTTTGAGGAATGAATTAAATTCTGTACCGAACTTAATGTGGTTCAGGAAGTACTTGTGCGATCTAATTAGGGTAATTGACGTTTATAGAATAATTAGGTAGTTTTTGACTCTATCATTTACGGACTCTAATTCGCGAAACAGAATCTTGTTGACTCAGATTCAAAATAGGGTCCCAACACTCGTATTACACCCCCTCTTTTTCGGGTTACTACAACACATTATAACGACCATCTACAAATCTATGATAACCAGCATAATGGTGGTTTCGAAATTTTATTGCAAGCTTACTTTAACGCCACCAGCCAGAGCAAACCCGCCACCGAGCAAAAGAACCACACTCCATGAAAATTTGGACTGCATTGCTGGCCAATCCATAATTGGCTTGCGTTTTACTGGATCTCTATGCTTATCTGAAATCAAATATAAATATAGCAATGATTGTTGTCATTTTATGCAACTATTTAAGAGTGTACTTCACAGGCGTTGAATAAAAATAAAACGCATCTGTGCATTTTCTTCCAAGCCTAAGTCTATTAGGTTTAACAATAAACCTAATCTTCAGCCTATACTAAAATCAGAAAAATACTATGAACGGTCATTTTGCGCAAGAACCAAACAAATCAGGTGTGATGTTCTGTTATTTTGCTGAGCGAGCATCATAAAATAATCAATAAATATCACTGAATATCACTGCAGTTTTACAAATTTACGTTTAGCTTAACAGGCACAAATAATACCAGAACCATTGGTTAAGAAACGTGTGTTGTTAATATCCTGTTTTTAAAATATGTACCTCTGTTTTGAGTACAATAGAAATCTGGTTTCTCCATTGGTAACGATGTTCTGTTATTTTGCTAAGCGAGCATCATAAAAGTAATCGATAAATATCACTGAATATCACTGCAGTTTTACAAATTTACGTTTAGCTTAAAAGGCACAAATAATACCAGAGCCGTTGGTTAAGAAACGTGTGTTGTTAATATCCTGTTTTTAAAATATGTACCTCTGTTTTGAGTACAATAGAAATCTGGTTTCTCCATTGGTAACGCAAATAATACTACAGCGATAATCATTGCACTTGTCGCATCAGTGAAATACCTTAAAAATTTATTTTCAAATAATGACAAAGAATTTTTAAAATATGAATTTATCGGGAGCAAACGGACAGAAAAAATAACCGATACGGAACGGAAAACTAATGGTGAAGTATAAAAGTTTCGACCATTGTTACTTTTGAAGGACGTAACAGTAGATTAAAGCGTATTCCTAAGCCTAAGCCTAAGCGTTGCAAAAGCGTGTTCCTAAGCCTAAGCGTAAGCCTAAGCAAAGAAATGCTATCTACAATCGAAACCCAGTCTTTTATAGGCCCACAAAAACCTGGACGCCCTAAAAGTAACGGGCCAAAGTTTCAAAAAAATTTTTCTGCTAACATAATTGAGGCGTGCATAATATTCACTGGATTTTCTAAAACTTTTTGAGAAAAAATGGCGGATGCATCGAAATTTTTAAGATTTTGGATGATTTTAGTATTTTAATTGCTTAATTTCGAACAATTGCAACATATCTGCGTGGAAAAATTGGAGAGATACACGCGTGATTTATAACTAATTTTCTGCGTACAAATAACACAATTTCCGCTATTTGTATAACATAAACAAAACGAGAACGGATACTGATTTTCACCGGAAACTGAAACGGATATCCGGTTACACCCTGCCATTAAACAATCCATAAAAATGCATAATTTCTTAATTTTTATTTATAAATCACATTCCCCACGTTATCTATAATTCGAAACTGTAGCATACAGGCTTCTTTTGGCTGTATATTGGCAACAATAATTGCAACCAACCCCAACATATTTCCCTCAAGATGTGTTACTGGGAAACGATCAAAATACCTTTTAATTTCTTACTGCATCGCGCGTCTCCAACGACTTTTATACATTGATTGGTTAGTTTTGAAAATTGCACGTAAACGTATTTGGATATTTTTCTATTGCTTATGGCCAAAGTATAAAAAGAGTTGGTCCAAATTACGTGTCTTGGGTGTTTCAGGTCTAATGATATGCATAAATATATATTCACAAGATATATTCTATATGTCATTTTTCTTGCCCCAAACAGCTCTTTACCCCAGTTTGCGACTGGGACGTCGTAAACGACAATTGCTGTTCGGAGCAGCGGAAACCACTATTGCTACAGGAATACAAACTGATTGCGATTGGCTGTTCAGGTTTGACTGTATTCCAGAAAACTGACTTGCACAATAACTAGTTCACCACATCTGCAAACTATAAATTAAATAAAGTTTATAAGGCCCATATAGTGTGTAAACACCAGTGTACCAGCCAGTGGCGTAAAGAGAGATTTGGACTGGGGAGGCATTTCAGTCCGTACCCTTTCTCCACAGCAAAGCCAAAGTTAAGGTTTCAGTACTGACGGATCTAAGGTTTTTTGGTGTGATACGAGTTTGGCCTATCTCAGAGTTTTGCTCCGAGACCAATTTCCGAGCTCCCATTAAAGTTGTCTTAATGTTTGCCGGTCGAATAACTGAACCGCATTGTCAGCCACATGACACGAAATGAAAATATCACGACCGAAGCAGGCGAAAAGTTAGACACTATTGTATTATTCGTTCAATAGAAATTTGTCCATCAGGATGTTTGATATGTACAATATTCCAGGCATTAGGGACTGAAACATAGTGAGCTTGAAGCTTATACGCCGGTTCTGGTTCTCTGGAACATAATCAGACCTGAACATCAATCGCAAAACGTTTGCATTCCAGCAGCTGTTTGAGTATCCCAACGTTCAAAAGGCCCGACATTATGTAAACAACAATTTCATGCATAATTTTACTTTACTCTCTTGTGCGTTACAGGATCTTCTGGATTGAATAGTACGCCAAAACCATCAAACACTTGTGGATCTCGCAAAATCCACATTAGCAATAGTACCAGGAAGCATACCAGTACCTGAATTTCGGCGAAGCTAAAATGTTATTTTCGAAAATCATTAAGATCTGTTGTCAGGGCACAGAATGACAAATAAAAAGCCAAACATTGTTTTTCTGTTTCAAATCGAAAACCAGTGGGCTATAGCTCATGATTTCTGATGCATGTACAAGAAGATACAAAATGTCGTAGCACAAGCAATGCGAAAACTTTAGTAAAGGTTCTTTCGAGGCATCTTGCACACTTTCCCCTACAAATTTTGCCAATTTTCATATTTTCACATATGTTTTAGTTTTGTTCTAACTCAGTAATTGAGCTTATTTCGGAGAGAGTCAATTTGACTCACCATTTTTTGCAGTGTACTCAAGCTTAGGCTGAAGTTTAAGCCTTACGTGTGTAGTGGGTACAAGAACTTCTTTCGACCTCAGTTTGCAAATATACGAACAAATAATCAAACTGGCAAGTTATATAAGAACTTGATTAACGCTAACCTCCACGGTGGAAGATTGTGGTATTTTTCTTTAATAATTGCTTCAACACCCAACGTATCCCGATTAATAATCATTGTCTTCTTTTTACATGGAAAACCAAACACCCTAAAAGTAAGATAAGCAAGCGTGAAATGAAAAATATGCCACCAGTGTTTAGTATGGTGTAAAAAATTTTTGACCTTTTTTACTGGGACATAACCACGACAATTAATACTAGATAAGCTCACGACTCTAGTGGATATCAGCAGAGTAGGATGTGGGTAAGAATTTTTACCCGACCCACGATTTACCCAGGAGAATAAAAAAATTTTTACCCACAGGGTTTACCCACGCTAAAAGATCTACCCACGAACCATCTTTTATTCGCGCCTGAAGTTAAACCAGTATTTGAAAAATCGCTGGTGATTTGCACTTAAATGAAGTTTTGTGTTACAGCTCCAATGAATCTTACGTCTGAAATTTTTTACTAGAAACAACAAATCTTCTAACCAAGTAAATAAAACACAGAAGTTTTGGTTTTTCAACGCTCGTTGACTAAACTTAGTTGATAGAGTATGTTTTTCACCTTACAACTCTTAAAGGTATGGCGCGTGTAAAAAACTGTTAATTTCTTTGCCAGCGTGATGCAAACCTTTACAACCCACGGGTATACCCGCGGCTGAAATTCGTTACCCGACCCTCGTTTACCCGCGGGTACCCGCGGGTAAAGTCCCACTCTTGTAGAATTTGCTCAGTTTTTATGCCATCAAAACGATGATTGGATAATTGTTTTCTTGCAAGTTTTGCGTCTTCTTCGATTATGAGTTGTGGTTTTTATATATCTAAAACATTCCCGGCTAGCAGTAAAAATAGAAATTTGAGTGAATATTAATAATGGTTTGGTCTAAACATTAAATCAAGTGACACGTACGGTTAAGTAAAGTCATATTTCAACCGCCTATCTAAACTACATAATGCAAATCGTTTTTGAAACTTGGAAGACTCACATGACTCCTAGAAAATAGAACACTAGGCATAGCCATGTAGCGAACAAACAACAAACCATTGGAAACAGCGAAAAACCAAGCCATGACGCGAAATTCAAGCCCGTCTCTTTGTTAGGGTACAAGCTGAAATAATTATGTTCATTGGATTGGTACGACATCCCACATATAACATCCGGCGGAAAAATACCAATCAGTTATAAGTATCTCTCGGTGGTTCAACTGGTAGGTATCAACGGCAACTAAACACATACATGGTTACCGTTACAGTACATCAGTACAACGATATGCCGCTTACGAAGAACATTTGTATCAATTTAATGTCAACGGGGATATTTGACTTATAAAATTTGTGCCTAAGCCCTTACTGTATTGCAGCCCCTCAAAAAGGTATGATGCAGCTAAAAGTAACACTAACACCGGTCAAAATTGATGAATGAAAAATATCTTAACCCTTTCTCACATAAAGATTTTCAAGATCATATGAGATGTAAATTCAAGGCAAGATTCTACACCCAGTCTCACGCGGGCGGAAGGCATTTACGATGACCACTGAGCTATAGGACCTTCACGCGCGAGCCCGAGGTGGCTCTCATGTCTTGTGGAGATTTTGCGCTACACATATATGTTAGAAGTATTAAACATTGCCCACAGTGTCTGCTATTGCTCGTATATTATTTGTATTTGGTTGCTCAAAGTATACTCTATGAGTGAAAGGGTTAATGATTTTACAACTTTTAATAAAAATCCAACAACAAAACATGGAAATGCTCAGACTGATTTTCATTAGCATGTAATGTCAACAATCCTGTATTAACTTACTCATCATTAATTTGTCCGATCATAACTAAATTTGGCGGTGTTCCAGTAACAGTGCCGGTTCCGCAGACATTTGCAGCAAAACATATACAAATTAGCAATCCTTTTGCCATGTTTTGATCTTTTGGTGCTGCCTTTTCAATTAATCCGGCCGCAGTTTCACCGTCTTCAGTTGAACAATTGCCTTGGTTTCCAGTACTGTCGTCTTCGACGGCTACATTTGATTGTAGCGGTTTGCATTCTGAATCGTTCAGTACGAGAGTCTCGCTAAAGTTAATATTCAGACTAAAACACGCAAATATCCGTTTCCGGCATAATCGGTGTCCGTATTTTTTACTCTTACGCTTAAGTTTTAATTACAACTCGTTTAAAATCATTTAGCTTTTCAATATAACAACGCTGCAGTTGTTCACACGGCAGTGTTTACCGCACCCCAACCCCCCGGTGAGTGGCCCGGTGTCGCATGAAAAAATGACTCCCCCAAAAAAAGTAACCCCCCAGCATATTTTCACGGCGGTCCAATTTTCACAGTACTGCCGTGTGAAAACCGGGGGTCATTTATATTGGGTGGTCATTTTTTCATGCGACACCGGCCTAAAAAGGGACCCGGCGCGGGAACGCACTGTCTCGAATTGGTCGAAAAATTTCTTCAGTACTTATGGCACTTGCACTAAATATTATCAACGAAATGAACAGATGCATTTTAATCCGAAGGATATGTGCGGATCAAAACACAATTCTGGACACCGGATGCCGCCAGCTTCAAATAGTTCAACTTTTAGAATTAATTTTATTGACATATTTGAACCGATGCCGGTTAACAATCAAACCAAATACACTCAAAGTAATACCTGTTTTCTGCGTCGGAAAAATTCTTTTTCTCGTCCATATGTAAAATTTCAGGTTCTAAATATTTTTCAGTTTGTGGAGCTGAAATATAAGATTACTCTATTTTGTATTGGTCATGTTTGTGCAACTAAAAATGCGCCCCTATAACATTAGTATTATAAATAAATTTGCGTATGGTAACTGCTTAAAATGCTTAAAAAACGACATACTTACCAAACGTTTTTTGGGCGAAGTAATGACACGAATTTAACGAGAACTCAACTTAAGTTATCTTAGGGTCCGTTAACTGCAAGCAAACAAGTAAGCCCATGTACTCATATTTATTATATTATAGCTGGAATACCCCACATACGTATTTTGGACTTCGTTATCATTACTAAAAATACAATTCATCTGTCCACAATATGAGTGACGTTGCCGGCATTTTGGAAATATCTTTTTACGTTACATAATAATTTCGAAGTAGGGCTGTTGTGTTATAAAACTGAAAGTTTTTAAAAATAAGTGAATGAAAGTCCAAATAGGACGGTTTGCCCCCTAAAACCGTTTAAATACACCACACCCAGTTAAAAAGAAACGCAAAAGTGTGAGCTTATAGAATTTTAACCATCATACGTTGCGCCCCCGATTGTTTCTGTGCGTTGCTGCATTTAAGTAGCTGTATAATGACAGATTCAGCGATTGGAACCATCATTGCCGTTGTTGCGGTATTACTGATCCACATTGATAAGAATGCAGTAACACTCATAAAGCCAAACATGATCCTAAAACGACAACACAGTTGAACTGAATTGTCGGTCTGCTATAAAATTATTCATGCAGGGCTGACTTAATATTTTCTATTAAATGATACTGACGATGCAAACGTCGCTAGCAAAGTAAGAATGTTTATTTGTAGGGCAACTTGCAATTTTTTAACTAAGCCGGCCCTTTTGAAGATCAGGGCGGAACGTTTTTCTGTGGGAGTAGAATAGAGTCAGTTTAAGCTTTAGAGTAATTTTTTCGCTTGGCTTAGGCTTAGGCATAGGAATATAACCATTCTTAGGCTTAGGCTGAGGAATATCCTCATTCTTACGCTTGGGCTTAGGCTTACGCTTAGGTTTATGATTATGCTTAGGAATATGCTTATAGTACTCTTCCACCCCTGTTCATTACATTGGCCGCTAAACCTATACAGTTACTTCATTAGCTAAATTATATGGATTAAAATACTATAATGATATAGCTAATCTAATTACTAATGAACTACCGAATTTGTGATTAAATAAAATATCTTCTATAACAGTCTAGTGTTGTCCAGAATTACATTTAATGACAAAATTATTGTTACCTGCAGTAGAAATGCAGGAACATTGTGTCTATAATTCCATTAGCCTCAAATATCATTTTGCACCAATTGTAATTTTCAATTTACAAGTGAACTGTTTCGCACTCACCACTGCGGCTTTGATCCAACAATGGTCAGTACACGTAAAGCAATTCGTAAGTGAAGATTCGATTTTTCAACTGCAACCGCTACTATCAAACCGCCAACAAACAAAAAATTTGTGTCCTGAAATAATGGTGTTTGTTGTCCAAACCTGCAGTTACCTTTTATTTTATATACCGAACAAAAAATATGTACCCGCCCTAACATCAGTTCTCTGAACCTTAACTACTGAGATGTATACAATGGTCAAGTGGTACTATAAATATAGACACGTAGATGCGGTCACCGAAATTAATTATCAGGTTTTAGGTTAAAGAATTCTTAGTTTTAGGTAAAAAATCTTCATAATTGTGAGTTACGAAAAAAACAAATACGCACCTGTTGTATTCTGCCTTACTCGCGGTTAAGAGGGTTGCGCCCAAGCCACGGCTTCCCAATTATGATGAAAACTAAAATTTTGTACTAAGATTTAGCACCAAAAATGCGTGAACATCACGCTAAATCCGACCTAAATCAATAGATCAGTTCGCCACTGCTCTACTTAGCTGAAAAGTGTTATTTTTTTACACCGAATACTGCCTACTTGAATCGATGCTGAATGAAACGTACAGTTAAGTAATTTTGGCAAACTTGTGACGACGGGAGAACGTTGAGTATAGGAAAGAGAAATGTCGGCATTAATGCTGTGATTGCAAGCGGCAGAACTTCGAACATCCAGTATATTGCCATTAAAAGTACGCAATATGCGCAACGTGCAGGGCGTCCAGCTAAAGTATCACCCAATTCAATTGAGTCGTTTGTAACATTGGCACCATTTGAGATCTGAAAATTTGAAACGACTACAGTGAAAGCAGAGTAAATTTACGGGTCAGGCAGGAATATACCTGATCATTGATCACCCATGCTTACCTCTGTATCCAACCATCAACCTTTAGAGCTATAAACTTAGGTACAAAATGTGATTGTATTGAATAATATGCAATATACCTAATTTCCAAATTGTCATTACATTTTTTCACTGCCTAAAACGTTCAAAGAACTTTTTAAAATACTTTGCACCCAGCAAGAACTACAAATTGATGTTTGAAAAAACATTGTCCAAATTTGTTAAAGCGAAAAAGATATTAATTTGAACAATTTAAAAACTTCTGTGACAAAACAATTTTTAAGTCTAACCTCATTTGACGGATAGCCAATGGTGAACAGTATTGGGGATAAGAGAATCGGAGCAGCAATAAGGATGACGGTATCTTGATATGTCTTAAGGTCTCGCAGTACACGGATGAACACTGATTTTCGGTTTATAACTTTTATCACCATTGTCAAACCAATGTGAAAACGAAAGTGCTATTGAAATAAGGTCTATGCCACGCAAGTGTCAACGAGTTAATATTGTTGCCGACAAAGCATTGGGCGACGAAAAAATTATGTATGACTAACGTCAAAACATGTTTTAAATCATATATATAATATTAATTAATCTGAAAGTTAAATCAAAATTCAGCTGTCTTCTCAATAATTTGAAGGTTTACGATGAACATTTTGATAGATTGCGTTGTTGAGCGAAGCGTTTTATGTTTTGTACTTGGGGGTCGAAAGGTGGATGTCCGCCCGTCCGTCTGTCCGTCCGAAAAGAATCTCAGGAACGGCTGAATCGATTTCGATAAACTTTTTTGTTTGAAAGCCAATTATCTTGGGGTGTTAACATCGCATTGGAATTTTAAAATTTTAAGCCGTTTACTAGCTACAGGCTAATTTGCATAATTCATTAAGCCTAAATTAGGACTTTCCACAATACATCACTAATTATTACAGTTAGAAGCAATCTCATTTTAGCATTAAAGGGTTTTTGGGTGCAAAAAATCTGCGTAGACTGTTTACAAACACCCAAAACCGATAACTGAGCAGTTAACTAATAGATAATTTGCATATCAGCATAGTTTATAAGCCTAAATTAGGACTTTTTACAATATTTCACTATTTATTACAGTTTGAAGTAATATAATTTTAGCACAAACGGGGTTTTAGGTGCGAGGAATTTGAATAAATTGTTTACAAACATCCAAAACCGATAATTGAATAGTTAGCTAATAGTTAATTTGCATATTAACTTAATTGACAAAACAAAACTACGACTTTTTAAATTATTTCATTAATTATAAGGGTTTACTGAAGGTTTTCGGATGCGAGGAATCTGATTAAATTGTTTACAAACCTCCAAAACCGATAATTGAGCAGTTAGCTAATAGCTAATTTGCATATTAGCTTAATTCACAAGACAAAATTAGGACTTTTTAAATTATTTCAACAATTATTAAGGTTTACTGAAGGTTTTTTGGTGCGAGAAATCTGAATAAATTGTTTACAATCGTGTAAAACCGATAATTGAGTAGTTAGCTAATAGATAATTTGCATGTAAGCATAATTGATAAGCCAAAATTAGGCGCTTTTGCAATGTTCCACTAATTATTAGGGTTACAAGCAATCTAATTTCAAAAATAATGGGTTTTCAGGTGCGAAGAACCTGAATAAATTGTCTACAAACCTTATCGAATAGTTAGCTAATGGATGATTTGCATATTTGCTTAATTGACGAGACAAAATTGGGACTTTTTAAATTATTCCAATCATTATTAGGGTGGTTGAAGGGTTTTTGGGTGCGAGGAATTTGAGGAAATTGCTTACAAACCTCCAAAAGCGATAAATGAATAGTTAGCTAATAACTAATTTGCATATTACCTTAATTGCTTACGTGTGTTCGAGCTTCGCTCAATAAATCTAGTCCCACTACGACTGGTTTTATAAAATAGTCCTCGGTCATACCTGTACATTGGTTCTGTCGTGTGCAGTTCCACAGTGCAAAAAATGGTGAGTCAAATTGACTCTCTCCGAAATCGGTTCTACGGGACTACACAAACTGAGTCAAATTCGACTAAATATGCAACTAAGTGAGTCAAATTTGACTTTGGCGGAGTCGAATTTCACTCAGTTTGTGTAGTCCGGAGAAGCCTATTTCGGAGGAGAGTCAATTTGACTCAGCATTTTTTGCAGTGTACGACAATCCGCCGCCTGAGAACTTGTCTACAGCATAAGCCTAAGCCTAAAGCATTATCCTAAATATAATTGCAAGCCTAAAGCCAAAGCATATTGATGACCAAGAAATTATTGACCCGGTGAGGTTTTTGATGATGTAAAAGTTGTCAGTCGACGAGTTGTTGGGCGATGAATTGTCGTTACTTTGATAAAGCCTCATAGTTGACAAATGACAGGTGCTTAACAAGTAAAGTATACAGTTGAGCAGCTGATGTAAAACGTAAACAAATATCATTGTGTCGCATTTCACGAATTTTTGACACTTAAACGTTTTGCCCTATAGTTTTGAAGTTTCCAGCGTTAGGCTTAGAATTAGGCTAGCAAGCTTATGGCGAAACTGTACAAATGCCTTATAAATAAGCGCTATTTGTATTGTTTTTACAAATCTATATCTAAAAATAGTGCGTTAAACAAAACTACATCATACGCAGCAAAACAAAGTGACATTTGACAGAGTCTAAAAGCAACACATTAGCGTAATTAACAGTTTCAAATAAAAATAAATTTAAGTTTTTTATATTTAACATATTTAATTGATGATATATGAGGCATGGATGTTGCCAATACGCATGTATCCTAAGGACCGTGCAGTAACATCCCCTTAGGTTCCCTAAGCAACTTTTATATAAAGTAGATGTATAAGCAACAAGTGTGCCCGCAGTCGCTGCTTAGCAACTTAAAAAATTTTCCCCAGAGCTCAGCTCACAAGCACCCCCGAACCAATAATATCCCGCTATCAGTGCTCGTCATAATATGACGTGCTTGCGTTTAGTCGTTGCAATCATTAAGGCTCTTGCGTAAAGGCGTTTTAATATAAAAACTTCAATTCTCTTATGAGATACGAGTTTTGCTGTCTCAGCGGTCTCAAACCATCGTTTTTGGTTATATTTTGGTTTTCATAAACTTTGAATTAACTCTGTTTATTTATATAGTAAAACTCAGATATGAAAGTTTATTATCATACTGAGTTAACGCAAGTCTTGATGTGTTTCTAACGTGGGGGTTGGGGCGATATGAAAAAATAGAAGAATTCTTGAGCTAAACTTCGCACGTAACTTTACTAGAACTTCAGGGTGGCAAACCAATTTCGGGGGGGGGGGGTGGGAATTTCAATTGACTCATTCTATTCTGTATAATACTAAACATATTAGTAAAATAACGATTCCGTCTTTAGAGGCGTTGATATGCCGATGGGGGTACATTCTTAATTCCATACAATTAGCAATAGGGGAGGTTTATGGGCAGTTTCACCGGGGTTCGATTGGAATTTTTTGGAGATATAATTAATTTTAGAGAGGCGAACGTCGCATGTTTGAGCTATGAGT
Organism: Enoplolaimus lenunculus; assembly: GCA_030248215.1. Classification (NCBI taxonomy): domain Eukaryota; kingdom Metazoa; phylum Nematoda; class Enoplea; order Enoplida; family Thoracostomopsidae; genus Enoplolaimus; species Enoplolaimus lenunculus. The sequence continues at coordinate 50,529 of JASANG010002926.1, forward strand.
GTCGTCACCAGGAATCTTCAAATGTTGACTGAACGTGTTATGTAGCAAACAAAACCTCGTAAGCGAAGCCAGCTGAAAGCCAGTCGCAGTTTCAAAACCTTCCCTGGGCTATCCGAGCACGCCTTCACTGCAAACCCGGCAAACGAGAACCGCTTATCACGTCAAGAAGTTGTTAAAATAGCTCAAAACCTATTAAATTGAAACATTCAGCAAATTGAACGGTGCTTGCTATAGTTTATGTTTTCCGGTATAAAACAACGGCACAAACAAAGCAAGTGAGAAGCGAAAAAACATAATTTGAGTAATAAATCTTAAAAAATACCGGCACTTTTCTACTTTCCCCGCGCACAACTGAGATATCGGGGAATTTGTCAGTTCATTTTTCCGTTGTTAATATAATATAAAAAACATTTTGCAATAGTCTGTTGAGTAAGTAGTGCAGTATGGGTACACTGCAAAAAATGGTGTGTCAAATTGACTCTCTTCGAAATAGGCTTTTTCGTAATACACAAACTGAGTCAAATTCGACTCCACCAGAGTCATATTTGACACACCAGAGTCGCTCAGTGAGTCGAATTTTAACTATGTCGGAGTCGAATTTGACTCAGTTTCCGTAGTCCCGAAAAGCCTATTTTGTGAGAGAGTCAATTTGACTCAACTATTTTTGCAGTGTAGTTTTGTTTCTATTCAGGGGGCTCCGGTCTACTAAATCCCAAACTTTACGAGACTCAAAATAGGATGGAGGGCTGCCGGCGTCGAAGTAGCGATTGTCATCGTAGAACGGTAACAACACAGTCTAAATGTACTTTGTTATAAATTTTGAGTTTTCCAGAAAATAAATTGTTTAGTGTGGAAAGTTGGGGGCCATAGGTTCCCCATCCTGCTTGTGGTCTCCTAAACTTGCGTAGGCTTCAGGGTAGCGGCAGCTCCCTTCCTTGAGAATCCAACTCAACAAAATTTTTCTATGTGGCAAGAGGATGTTTCGCTATGCGGGGTAGAGCAACAGTACGAAAACGCCGACAGGACTTTAGCGAGACGCTAATACTGGTGCATGCATAATTGTTATTATTGAAAATTTTCAACTGCGCATACAAATAAGGAGCAGTTGAGGGCAAAGTCAGGCTCATGCACGTCGTACTCTTCCCATGGTTAGGTCTCAGATCGAAACGATGGAGAAGATGGACGCAAATTTGGTATTGAATTTTACAGTAAAATTTTGACTTCGAGCCCTGTTGAGCGGGTGAGAGCCGCCACGATTGGGTCGGTCAGATACCAGCTTTAAAATGCCACATTCTTATAATTGTTTGCTTTAGATTATAAACCAAAAAAAACAGTGCAATGCTGCTATAACCTGGTCTAAAAGTAAACACACTGAACTCTTAGAGATTTATGTATAAATGTCGGTTGCAAAAATTTTATCACAATAAACCGATAAAACCATAGTAGTGGCCATAAAACACTTAGAGAAATGAAATTAATCATCTAAAATCATCAGGGATTTAAAGGTGTTGGTGCAGATATTGCATTGAAGTTATGTTAACACATGTCAGTTTTTAAATTATAGTCGCGTCAATGCGAGCCCGTAGCCAAGGAGGGCAAGAGGGGATCGGCACCCTTTGAAGAAATTTTGCCCCCCCCCCGGAAAATTTTAAACTGACTTATAAGTCAACGAAAACCGTTGTATGCTCCTGCTGGAAATTTTTTGGCCCCTTAACCAGTATGATGAGCTGGCAACGGGCCTGTGTGAGCGTAAGAAATACGATCAAATAAGTCAACAAGTATTAGCAATTTTAATACTTTAACCCTTTTCACATGAATACTTTCTATTTCCCCTGAGACCTACTTTTATGCTAGGATTCGAACTCCAGTGAGCGGAGTGGGAGGCGTATACCATCACCACTCAGCTATAGGAGCTTGACGCTCGAACCCGAGGGGGCTCTCACGTCTTGTGGTGATTTAGTACTATGTATACGTGTTGCAGTTGTTAAACGCGGTACGATATATACTATTTAACGTATATACACTGCGCTGAGCTGCCTACAGGCAACTCAATGTAAGAAGGGGTTAAAACATGGAACTTCCGATAAAAACGTTTTCTGTTATCTTATTGCAAGTGTCCTTGTGATTAAAATTCCAAAAGTGGACCGGTGGTAGCCAGACAGAGTCCATGTCGGGGTTGCACTGAGTTTCCCTAGGAAAAATTTGGACGCTTCAACGAAAAACGTTTTCGAATAGCCTCTCAGTCGTGTGAAAACCGCCATGCACCTCGCTATCGTTTTTACTCTCCATCTCCGAGCATGTTGAGCTGACTACATTCATGGGATGCGTAATTTTTAGAGTTTTGGTTCAAATTAATAAAAAATAATGCATATGAGAGCGAGACTTATGAAATTCTTATGAATATAACCATGTATTATCGCTCAAGATATTGACACAAGACAAATAAACGTTTAACTCAACGGATAATTGCAGTACCGGATATATATCAGTAACGAAGGCGGGCGGAGCGTGGGTTAAACATAAATAACAGCCCGTAGCCGAATAACAAGAGGGGTAACCTCTGGAGAGTCCAAATAAATATCAGTCCCCCCTCTTATTCGGGTCACTACAGTAGCTATCCAAAAACGTAGGCCATCTACCACCGGGTGGGGGCACAATATATAATGGCGAAGAAAACCTCGCGAGCGCAGCGGCTGAGAAGCCAAATATAAGAGGTGACGTAGGATGTAGAGCGTAACTATGTAGTTATAGACAATTTTTAATTGGCTAATTTAAACAAATATCTATAAAATATTGTAAAAAACATTGATTTTAGACTGATTTTTTAAGAAATCCCGATGGCTTGCTACTCAAAATTGCACCAAAAGCGCAAGCCAAACCCACCGAACGACACATGTTTGGTAAAACTGCACAAAATTTCGCCACCAAAATTGCCAAAACTAATGGCAAACATTCTACTTGAACCGAAACCGGAGCTGTAGGTCGATTTTCTGCTGCAGCCGAAGCCGTAGGTGGATTTTCGATTGTACCCTGCGTTTTCGAACGGCTTGTAAAATTGGAACGAAATCTCCGCATTCACTTCGGAAAACATTAAGCCAACTATAACGGGTTTATTACTACTTAGCAGGCGGGAAAATTTTTAGGATATCATACAAAGTTTGCTAAGATTTACCATCAAGTTGAAAACTTTTCTAGGGAAGCCAAAATTTTTTCACATGGAAAATGAGTCCCTTAGCCCCCCATCTGGCTATCAGGGCACGACCGGATATCCAGCTCTGGCTCCGGCAAAAAATCGACATCCGGCTTCAGCTCAGTATTTTAATTTTCCGGAAACAAACCGAGACCAAGACCTGCCAAACACCGAGACGTGCAGCGACCGAGACTCCCTTCCCATGATACTAAGCCATCTCTATTTGATGTACCTTGGAATAACCGCATACGCTTAAATGTAATATGGTCCCAACAAATATTGCAACCACACGCAACGCTACAAAAACATAGAATAGTGGAATAGGGCCGTTGTTATGGTGTTAAAAATTCATGGGCGTGAGATCTTAAGCTTTGTTACGTAAGGCCTAAGGATACCTTAGACCACGGGGATAAGAATTGTTAGCTCCATTCTGATATTTGAATGCCGTCTAGTTTTAGATTTGAATTAACTATCCGGCTCCGGTTACGGCGTTTTTTGTATACGGTCGCATCCTGCTGGCTACACGCCCGTATCTACAGCCAGCTACGGTGCCGCATGTTCATCTGGCTATCACTCTGTAAAAAAAAGAACCCCAAAAGCAAAACATCTTTTTGAAACTTCGAAAACAAACAACACTCGCGGGTCGTATACAACGGTGAATAGGGGGGTATACCCCCTAAAGATTTCTTGAAATCCCCTCGAAAAAGGGCACTTTCATAGCGTTTAAAATAACCTGCGGAATTAACTAAAATTTCTCGTTCGCTACGCTCGCTCGTAGACCTGTATTCCGTCTGAAATGAAAGCCTGGCTTGGCAACACCGCTGCAAACGCGTTTGTAAAGACAACAAGCGACTATATCCATATGCGGCACAGAATACGCCACATTGTGTTTTGAATTGCACTACCCAAGAATGTAAACAACACAAGCAGCTGTGAGTGAAAGCTATATTTACTCTTTGAATGCAGGCCAGGCTCCACGCCAAAATGGGGCCAGGAGGGGTTCAACTCGCTGACGAATTTTTTGCCAGCCTTGTTGGAAAAATTTCAATCTCGCTCGTACCAGTTATTTTTAAAGTCAGTCATACCTTTTGTGAAAATTTTTAGCCCCCATCCGATGTCCTAGCATGTCAAGATGGCTGGGGCTGTGAGAATAGGAATATTCTGTATCACAATTATTGCTGTCAAACTGAACTCCTTAAAATCTGTGGGCAAAACGTATTCTTTTGCAACGAACCTCAGCTTCGTTGATAGCTCAGGAACATCAGTTTAGATCAATGATTGGGCCAATGATTGAGTAACACTCGAGTGTACGAGGGAATTCAGTTTATATAAAGCGGCTGTTACATGCGTAGCCTGTTTCCAACCGGTAAGAGTGAAGAATTTTTTATCGCTTCCCACAAATTTAGGGAGGGTAGATATTTTCCTATCACCAGCATCGTACTGTATTGGCCCGAATAAGGGAGAAAAATAAGAGGGAGTCCCCATTTTGAGTCCGAATCAATAGGAGTCCGTATCCCTAATAAGAGTTCGTAAGCGGAGAGAGTCCCTAAGCCCTAATTAGAGTCCATAACTGTTAATTAACCCTAATTGTAGCGCATAGACTCCAGGACCAAATAATATGAGTTCGAAATAACAAGGGGGTACCCTCTGGAGAGACCAGATGAATATCAGTCCCCACCCCTCTTATTTAGGTCACTACAGTATGCGTTCACGCTATTAAAGTATAGTTTTCGTTCATTATATACTATAAACCGTCCACCCAGGGGCGGATCATGGTATAACCGGGGCCTGAAGCCGATCTGTTTCCTGGCCCCCTTCAGTACGAAAAAAACCTGTTTAGCATACGTTAACACAATTTTTAAAAATGAACCCATAACTGTGGTGGCTACCGAAATTCCAAGGTAGAACGCTAAAATCATATTCTTGGCTCAAGTTCTTCAAAAATGGGATCGCGATAATAAAAGAGTCTTATCAGTAGAAGTTGATGGTTCAATGGGAATGTTACAAATGGCAAGTACAGGAGCGGATCCAGAGAAGTGGCGAAATGGTGCCTCTCATTAGAGAACTTTACATGATGAAATAATACCGTTCCTGCCTTACAAATCTTTACTTTTGTGCAATAAAAATTGCATTTTATTTCTACGCCCTTTCTTCATGTATTGCACACGTTCGCGTCACAAATTTTTGGCCACGCACTGGGTGAGTGTATATATCAAAAATCAATTGTACGGAAGTGCACCGTTTAATGATAGTCATTTGGGCAAAATGCCGTCTTAGGAAGCACGCTGATATTAAAATCTTAGCGGAACTGACCGTTGACTGTAAGGTTTTTAAAACTTCACAAATCTTTGAAACTCACCGCTGACTGTAAGGTTTTTAAAAATTTGAAACTAAAATTAAACGCTTGTGGAACGTTCGAACGAGCGGCTCCTTAGGACTCACAGAACTGTTAAGGTTTGTCGAAATTGAAATTCTCGATGCAACTTTTACAAGACTTGAACGGAAACGAACTATTTTTTATTGACTTACAGTAAAACCATATTCATAAGCCTAAGCGTAAAAATGAGCCTACATTTAAGCGTAAGCCTACGCAAAAAATGACACGAAAATAGGCGATTTTTACAAAAACATAACACAGATTTCTTCAAACAAAGACCAGTTCAATCACAAAATTGTATTCTGCTAACAGCTGCATAAGCGGATGACTTTATTAACAATGGTAATTTTGAAATTCAAACGCAAACACACATAGCATAAAAACTCTTCGACATTTTTAATATGCTATTATAGTTGGGAATCACAAACTATAGGCAGAGTTATATATTTCATGTTACACTTTTCTTTATTTACAGTCTTTAATAGCTCCGTAGGTAATTTTTTAGTAATATATAAAAATGCCCACGGCCGGAGCAGCACCCCCATAGCCCCCATATGGGGCCACACTCTAACCGGTTGAAACCAAAACTGCCGAAGTTTTAGAATCCGCCAGGCCTCTCGGTCGCTTCGCTCGCGAGTTTGGGGGAAGCCTCCACTCCTGTCTGCTCCGGCATTGGAAATGTCAGCATCTGCATGCTTCACAATAATTCTGTATGAATCGTTCGTTGTCTATCGCCTCGGCTCGCTTCACTGTATATTCCAATGAGTTAATTAATCAACTCAGATGGTGAGTTAATTTATTAAGTAACAAAACAATAAACTCATCGTGAGTTGATTATAATCCAGGAAAGTTAATTAACTTAGGTTTTATTAATGAATCAACACTGCAAAAAATGGTGAGTCAAATTGACTCCCTCCGAAATAGGCTCTACGGGACTACACAAATTGAGTCAAATTAGACTCCGCCAGAGTCAAATTCGACTCATTTAGCCGCACGTTTGACTTTGGCGGAGTCTAATTTGACTCAATTTGTGTAGTCCCGTAGAGCCTATTTCGGAGGGAGTCAGTTTGACTCCCCATTTTTTGCAGTGAACTCTGTTTGAGTTAAGACTATCGGAATGCACAAGTATAACGTTAATTCAACTCATTCCGAGTTAAAATCAACTGTGGAATTTGAAACTGTCGGTCCTGATGGCGCGGAGTAAAACTGGCCTACATTTTGCACCCCGATGTGTATTGTAGTTTTCATGCAATATATTCTTAATTGACAAAGAACATACACCGCACGTCTTTCGTTCAAAGTACAACAAAATACAAACAGCGAGCAAAAACAAACGACTGTGAAATACCGCATCGCCTTACTGCTGTTTGAACCGTTTACGTCTGTTTTAATGATCAATTTTACTAAACAAACGCACGAGACACAAGCCCGTAGTCAAGGGAGGGCGAGGGGCTCAGCCCCCTCGTAGAAAAATTTGGCTCCCCAGAATATTTCCAACCTTGCGTGTAAATCAACAAAAACACTTGTATGCCCCTCCTTAACATTTTTAGCCGTCTCCCTAGCAAGGTGAGCTGGCTACGGGCCTGACAAGACAGGGGACTTGGCTGGAATCAGCTCTGGAGTGACTGTTATTTTCTTCAATATGTAGTACGTTGCGTTTAAACATTTCAGCAATGAATTAATTAAGAAAGTTTTGTTATTTTCATTAAAACACACATGGCAGTTGCTAAAGATTCATATGTTGCGCTCTGAAAACACCTATAGGTTTCAGTTTAGCAACTAGGCTGTCAGAGCAGTTCCAAGCAATTCCGGCTCAATATAGCCAAGACCACTGGAACAAAAACACAACTTCAATCAATGAGATTGAACAATAAACTTTCCATGCTTAACATCATGCACTCAGATTCGTTTTGCGTTCCCGTAGGTTCACTGTAAATTGAAATTTGTTGTGCGGATTGGTTTGATTGTCATTCTGAGTTGATAGTAAACACTAAAACTCAGAAACTAAACTAATTCAATAAGAAAAACACATATGCAACATAATCGTAGTTCAACTTACTCATAATATTCCTTTCTTGTGGCCCATGTTCCTTTCGAAAAATAAGGCCAAACATGGGAAATAAAGCGGGCCCGTAGCCAATGGGAGACAGGGAGAGACTCGCCCCCCCAGAAAACTTTTGGCCCCATTAGAAAATTTTTAATCTTGCTTGTAAGTCAACGAAAACCCTTGCGTGCCCGTCTTCAAATTTGTTAACCCCCATAGCAAGGAGAGCTGGCTATGGGTCTGAAATAAACGTCATTCAATTTCACAAAATTTTCTGGTTTATATAGTTTGCAGAATCTGCAAGACAAAACTAGTACCTACATTTACATTCAACACTTGTCCGTGTTAAGAATTTAAATTCAATACCCTCAAAAGGTAAAACTCGAGCTTAACTCAAGCAGGTCCGTAGGTATTAGGGTTACGCTTTACTTTCCTGTACCGCACGCCACCGCGTGTCGCCGCTTATCAATTTGGTGACGCACGTCGACGTGCAGCGGCGCGGGGCAATTTTTTACTAACCCTTAGTATCTCTTGAACGAACGAGAGAGATGACAAACGCTGTTGCAGTGTAAAACAAGTATACCTCGATAATGTTTCACCGGTCTAAAACCAAAGATCAAGTCATAGGTAAGATATTTTCCTACAACCTATTTTTTATAGGCCGTTTACGAAAGACAAGACCTGTAATTTCTTTAACAGCAACCTAAACATTAGATATTAGACAACGCTTGGCAGTTTTGAATATTAAATTTGATATAAATAATTGAAAAGATAAACTCCAAAGAGTGAAATCCCTATTGATTTCGTTAAGCCATCATTGAAACGAGTGAATACGACTACGTATATATAAGCATATACCTGGTATATCTCATTAAACAGTTTCAACTGCTTAGTATAAAACGTTCTAGAACGTTCTGCACCGAAATTTAAAAACCAGACGATACAAAAAACAGTTTCAGGTAGCAAGTCTACCGTTAAGAGAAGGTTTTCACTCAACGTACTAATACGAAATAATGTAACGAATGACGCAACGAATGACGCAACCTGACGCAATAAAACAAGAATACATATACAGTGGCGGATCCAGGATCTCAAAATGGGGGGCCCAAAATTTCACAGGTAATAAACTTATTTTTGACCCATTCTGTAGTGACCCAAATAAGAGGGGGGTCCCCATTTTGAGTCCCAATTAATAGGAGTCCGATTCTTTAATAAGAGTCCGTAAGCGGGTAAAGTCCTTAAACCCTTGTTAGAGTCCATAAATGTCAATTATCTCTAATTGTAGCGCATAAATGACTCCAGGGCCAAATAAAGGTGAGTTCGAAGCTTTAAAGCGTGCTTATACTATTGTGTATAAAACAGAGAAAACAGCGTAGAACAACAATTGACACTATATAATTTTTGTCGAGATGCTGTTGGGGGGGGCACGGCCGGGGTGGCCTCCCCATGGATCCGCCATTGTACATATATGCATTTAGGCTGTGTTGGCAAGGCCTAGCGATATATTTTATGCTGCGATATATTCGTTAGGTTATATTAAATCCACATATATATTACATATAACCCATAATAATGTTCTAGAAGAGGCTTTGGGGCAGTGACATGTTTTCTATTAGAGAAAAATAACGTCAATTACCATCTGCTTGTAGGATACGATCATAAAAAGCTATGATAGATAAGATGATGGGCTAATGTTAGGGGCGTAAGTAGAAACAAAGCTCTTCCTTAGCTTCAAATTAAGTATAACAAAAAACGTTAGTCTAAAGCTTATAGGCTTGTATGGCTGCGTAGCTCAGTGGTTAGAGCAGCGGACCGGTAATCCGTACGTCGTGGTTTCAAGCCCCACCACATCCGGAGCAAGATTTTCGTGAAGGGCTCTATATGGTACTGCTTAACTTAGAATTACTCTATTGCAATACTGCGGAAAAACGGTACTGCCAGTAACCTAGTTAGTGACAACTATACATAGCATTTATCCCCCTTGGAAATCTAAAATGTAACTAGCGATAAAACCAAAGTTTGACTGCTGGTTGTAACTCACTGAGACCCGTAATCGGTCTCAGCATTGCAAGGATGGGCCAACAATTTCAGGACGGGTTTACAGAATACTTCACTATTTAAATGCGGACTAAAACTTGTATGGAAGGATAAAAATTTCGGCCCATGTATAGAACAGAGCCGGAACAGTAGTATAAGCATATTCCTAAGCCTATGCCTAAGCGTATGGATGAGCCTATTCCTAAGTTTAAGCCTAAGCAAAAATAGTCTAAAGCTTAAACTGACTCAATTATAGCCCCTCTGAAAAACGATCCGGTCCTGTTACATACATGGGCCAAAATTTCTATGGGGTGCTCTTCAGACCCCCTCTAGTTACGGGACATTTTATGCTGTTGTAAATCTCAGGCTCTAAATTCCTGAAATAAGACTAACCGGTAAACAGCTTCGTCTAGGTAAAATTTCATTTTGGAAGACGGACAACCTTGTGTGAAAAATGTTTTGTGAGCAAGGTAAAAGAGAACAATACTTTATGCATATGTACTACAGTGTACACATACGATAGAACGATATAAGCGAGTCGGGTATGCTATATGCGAACACGCCGCATGAGAGAGACCAAACCAAATACAACTCAGTCAGCTATACGTATATAACTTAACCGCCAGAAGCATAAAGCGAGCTAACAGATAGCCAATTGATTTAATCCCGGCATATAGAAGACAAAACTAATTTTGCGATGATCCTGCCGGAGAATTGAAAACGTTGTGCCTTTCTGTGAACACGGCCGCTGCGGTGTAGGTCATTTTTTTAAATTGCCAGTAAAAACCTCGCACGAGAAAATTTATAATAAAAGCGAGAACGCCCCGCATACGTATTTGAAACACAATGACCGGGTTCTGAAACTTTACTTATAAGTGTTTACTTAAGTTATACTTAAGTAATTACTTTAGCCGCCGACTTAAGTAAATGCTTAACTTTTTAAGAACCAACAAATAAACCACATAGCAAATTTAGTCAACTACTTAGTTATTCACGTAACTTTAAGTACTTACGCTCTTAAACACGACAGATCGGTTAATTACTCAGTATGTACTTAAGTACTAAGTCGAACTTAAAGTAAGGTTCCAGAAACCCAACCATTGTTGCCGCTGATTTTTTATACGCACGCAAATTAATACTAAAGTTTTCAAATCCAAATAGAGCTTGTGAACATTTAGTTTTACATTGTTAGGGCGGTAACTCTAGATTAAGCATATTCCTAAGCCTAATACAAATAAGTGTTAATTCTAAGCCTAAGGAAAGTCTATTAAGCCAACCAAGAAATAGTTGTAGATCTATCCTGCTCTGTTGTAGTCGTGCAAAAAATGGGACGGAATTACAAACGGTTAAAAATCAACAGCGAATATCAAACATACCGGAAACGAATTACGAAGTGCAAGTTTCAAAAAGGTTTCCAGAAATGAATATATATACATCAGCCAATATGAAATTTAAAAAGCACAATTTTTAATAGCATATAATGAATTATATTATGATTCGGGTTCGGAGAAACGCTGAATCAAACCGCTTACAGTGTTTGCCGAACCGATTTCGCAGTGGCGGACCACAGGTGTGTACCAGAAGTGGCCTACTAAAGGCTCTCGCTAATTTCTTCATTACTATCGATTTATTTTGCAGTTCTGAGATTCGCGATTCTAAAACTCGAGGCGAAAATCGCTTTAATAAATTTTAAAGAAACCGCAACATTTTGGGGTATTGGTGCTCACGGTTTATTGATCGTATCACTTTGTACCACTGTGGCTGACTCTTGTCCCGTTTCTCAAGATACACATTATATTTCGATCCGAAATTGTCTGTGCCAATTGAAACCGTTTCCAAAACAGACTGTTCAACGCAACATATCATTTCCTCTCGAAATAAATACCGGGTGAATTTAAATTATTTGTTACCGTATAGTAGCAAACTTAAACACGTCCGATTACACCATGAATAACCAGCGCTCTAAAGATAATTATAGTAAACTGTCCTAAAGTTGACAATTTAACATAGCTGTATCTAAATTACATATATATTGTATTTGTCCTAAACTTGGCAAACACTTTCCTTAAGTTGTCACCTTTTACTTTGAGTTCACACAATACTGTCGATTGCAAACACTACACGCTTTATTGCCAAAACGGGAAATTACCTGTCAAACACGAAGTACACTGCATAAGTACAGGACATTGGCTCTTACAGTAAGGGGGATTGAAAATGTATCTTCCAACAACCCTTGTGCCGTGCTGCACAATTTGCAAATAACATGGTTTATTTGAAGCTTATATACAGTGCGGATTCTGAACACTTCATCTTTCCTCTTTTGTTACCAGACAACTTAAAATATGATGAAAACGCACAAAGAGTTAAAAACATTTGCACTTTCGCAACAATTTGCACTCTCAAAATATCCAAATATTTGCAGAACACAATCTTCAAACTATAAAATTTCAACACCCGAAAGTATTCCCATCGAAAAATCATAGATTCGGATCTGTATAAACTTATTTAGTAGCCTGTTTAAGGAAAACACCTGTAATTATGGTGAAAATGAAGAACAAAGAAATACAAACGCGAATACAGTTTAATCGGCCTTTAATGTTTACCTGAATACAGATATGCTTTTTTCAAACAAAATTTCATACGCGTAATCAAAGAACAAGTTTTTCGTGAAATTAAATGCTTATAAATGCACTTCTAAACTTTTCTTTTTTGGCTAAAGCAACAAATACCTACCTTAAGTAGCGTTTATAATGAATTCCGACGACAATTGCGTATATTAACCCTCTTGCAATAATTTCATAACTGGGACACAGGTTTTGCAGTAAAACTGACCGATGGTTTTCTTACCACCGCAAAATTCATGCTCCCAATCACCACATTCACCGCGCATTAGCCAGTCAACTGCAGTTTTGTCTTTGTTGTAATACGTGCCAAAGGGACGACAAAAATAATTTCTCGGATTCTTAGCGTTCGGCAAATTCACGCGTTGCGGTCTCGTTTTTTCCGAACTTGGATTAGTGCTTTTCCGCATGCCGTCGTATTTCACTCCACAGATTTTTGAGTTTCAGAAATTAAATGCGTTTTTAGTTGGCGCAGCTTTCCAAGAGCTTTTGAGCAACTTGTTGCCCAGATGACATTGGCAGTATAAGTGATCTAAACGCAGTATGACGAAACGGTGTTGACTGTTCTGCCCTTGATTCTGACCGCTTTTCGATATGTTCGACAGTTGACGTTTGAACAGGCTGCTCAAACTGTTGTTCGTTTAAGGGCGGAGTTAAACGGACTTCTTCCGGCGTCTCGGGCTGTTCTTCTTCTAGGCCCGTCCCCTGAAGTTCAGCAGCTGGTGCTACACTGCTTTGTTGAACAGGTTGAAGTTCGGTCATAACAAAATTTTGTGAACTAAAGTTGTTGTCCGCCGAGCTAAAAGTGCTTTGATCTGACTGGTCTGCAGAGTTTGAATAAAGTTCTAATGCAGTAACGCCGTTTTCGACAATTACCTCATTTGAAACACAAATTGGATCATTGATATTGTAGAACGAAATAAAATGTTCTGGCTGAGCCGAATTATCACCGTTATTGTCCTGAACAGAATAATCAGTATCCAATACAGATTGCAAGCTGTTTTGTTCCTCATGATTCCACAAATTTTCCGGTGATACAGAATCCGATAGTAAAGCTTTCGCAACGGCATGTGCATCCTTGTCAATATCAGCACGATTAACTGGATAAATTTCTGTTTTTCGAAAACCTTATCAGCTCCTTCTAAAGCGGCAGTTGCACGAAATGCTGCAGAAAATATTGCACCAAAATCAGGACGTTTTATTGTGCGACCGGGATTGTTAATAATAAACTGGCGACACCTCTCCGCCCACTGATTTTTTAAACGAGAAAAAACCGCCTTATCGAGGGGCTGAAGATGGGCGGAAGAATGAGACTGTAAGCAAGCCAGTTCAATATTCTGTGCTCGCGCTTTTAGAAAAACCTCAACGTTATTGTGGCTTGGGTGTCCATCCAATAATAGAACAATGTTTTGGTCGAGTTTACGCGGTGGCAACAAATTAAACGAAGTGCTCAAACCATTTAGAAAATAACTCTTGATCGATCCAACCTGACTTACTAATCGTTAGGAGTGCATTAAAAGGGAAACTACGAATAAACTTAGCAGACTGATCCATCCTAGTTCCCTTGAATATGATCATATGAGATATGTAGTATCCCCTAGTTTTATAACACCAACAGTTGTAGTTGTTGATCCTTGTTCAGCAGAAACAAGTGTCTGTACAATTTTCGCACCCTTTTCGCCTGCAGCGCGACCTGGCTCATTTACATCCTGTACCCCTGTTTCGTCCATATTTAAAATAAAGTCTGGTTTATCACTAACTCCAAACGTTGTAAACAGCTGCTCAATCTGATCAAGAAATTGGTAAATTCTACTTTCTTTCATGTCTAATGCGCTATTAACAGAACAGTTTATTGGTTTTCGTAACGAAATATTTGGATGACGCTTGCGAAAAAACATCCACCATTTTCATTCAGCCATCATTAACCGAGGACTAAAGCTGTGTTTAATATTATTGACCTTGCAGTAGGTTTTGGCCAGAGATTTGCTTTCATCGACTGACAACGGCATAAAATTTTGCTGGCGTTCAATAATAAGCTCAACTAGCGATTACTCGTCTTGTATGCTCATTGTTGTCGATTTTCCATGATGAAAAAACCGTTCACCTTTTAAGAACCGAAACCGCAACGTTGTTCGTTTTACGCCATAATTTTCCACAATACATTTCAAACCTCGAAAGTTATCTGAAAAGCATAAACCTGATTTTAAGCCTGAACTTCAAGTCTAATCAGAAGCTTCAAAATTGTTCTATACTAGAAAAAATGTTTTCAAGTTTTCATACTAGAAATCAATTAAATTGTTTGAGTCACATTCACAAAATTTGTTATATTTTGAGCAGCAAATGCACACAAACCTAATGCTTCAATTCGAAACTCCTCCGTGTCGCCAGGGAACTGCGGAAGTTTAGTTAGTATGGTTTGCTTTAGCTCTTTGAACGCCAACTGAATCTTTTCGTCGTGCTCTGCTTTATCCTTTTTGGTGCAGTAATTGATGTGCCTTGGTCCTGAGTTGTGGTGCTTGAATGAGAACGAACATCTGACTGCCTTTGTTGACGGCTTTTCTGGTGCACTGTCTTGGTAGCTCTAGGCAATCCGCCACTGGCAGAACGGTGTTAATATTTAACACGAGCCATCGTCTTAACAAGTTAAAAAAGCAAATTTCGGCTTTGTTTTAAAATAAAACCGCGGAGATATGACGTACGCAACGCCAGTTTATGTTAAAGACGGTTGGCAGCGTACGCACGACACGCTTTTAAAGTTATGCCACAGTGTCAATTTTACGACAAAGTGTTAAATCAAGGCAAAATCGTAAAATTTACTGTGCCAACTTTAAGCCAAAATGATTATTTTTTGTATGCTTTATTATTCAGTTACTAGATCAATATAACAGCTCAAAAAATGCAGCTTCGTATTCTTTGTGTTGAGAGCTTTAAAACGTTATCAAACTATATTATTTAATCAAAAAATAAACCATCATAGCTGGCAAACATACCTTAGCATTCGATACTATCTGTTAAGAATAAAAAACACGTAATATTTGCCGCGGAACAGATTAGCAAGCTATAGCGGTGCGTAAGTAAAAAAGCAACCAATCAAATTTGATCTTCTGCAAACGAAATGAAAAATCTTGAGTTGTCACGTTGACATGACAACGCTGTTGAAAACTACATGGTTGACGGTGAAAAGCATCGGTAAACTAAGTAGTGTCAACTCAAGGAAAATGTTAAGTTTAGGACAGTTACTATACGAACAATTATAAAACCCCAAGCTGAAATTGCACGCTCAATTAGAAATTTTTAAAGTGCCCGCAAGTTTTCGTTATAAGTCACCCGAAGTGCACTAAAAATTTTGTTTAAGTTTTCTGGCTTATTCTTAAAATAACACATTTAAAGTAATGAAGTGTCCATCTAAGCCTACTTAAAAATCAGTAATTACAAATTAGCAACGTGCTAATTAACTACAGATGCTGTCAGCAATACAGTAAACGCGTGCTGTCCCTATGTTAGGTCTTAGTAAAACACAAGAAACTAAATTGTGAAAATAAAATCCTTAATACATCGATTAAAACAGCATCAGTTCTTCACCACCAAAAACTGCCTACATTCACCAAATGAAGGCATTTTATATTCTCTTTGTGTCCTTGATCGTGTTTGACAAATGGGCAAATGATCGCAATCTTCAAGCTGATTGCGTACATTCATAATTATGAAAACCAAAACGTTTTGATGTTAAAAATGTTTTTAAAAAAGACGCGGAACAGATTAGCAAGCTATAGCGGTGCGTAAGTCAAAAAAGTAACCAATCACATTTGATCATCTGCAAACGAAATGAAAAATGTTGAGTTGTCGCGTTGACATGGCAACGCTGTTGAAACTGCATGGTTTACGGTAAAAAACATCGGTTAAACTAAGCAGTGTCAACTCAACTAAAGTGTGAAGTTTAGGACAGTTTACTATACGAACAATTATAAAACCCCAAGCTGATGTTGCACGCTCAATTTAAAATTTTGAAAGTGCCCGCAAGTTTTCGTTATTATAAGTGACCCGAAGCGCACTACAAATTTTGTTTAAGTTATCTGGCTTATTCTTAAAATAATACATTTAAAGTAATGAAGTGCCCATCTAAGCCTACATCAAAATCAGTAATTACAAATTAGCAACGTGCTAATTAACTATATATGCTTTCAGCAATACTGTAAACGCGCGCTGTCAGATGCTATCAGCAATACAGTAAATGCGTGCTGTCGCTATGTTAAGTCCTGGTAAAACACAGGAAACTAAATTATGAAAATATAATCCTTAATACATCGATAAAAACACCGTCAGTTCTTCACCACCAAAAACTTCCTACATTCACCAAATGAACGCATTTTATAATCTCTTTGTGTCCTTGATCGTGTTTGACAAATGGGTTCATTATTGCAATCTTCAAGCTCATTGCGTACATTCATATTATGCAAACAGAAACATTTTGATGCTAAAAATATTTTCAAAAAAGAAAGGAGCAAATGTTAGGACCGATGTTTTAGCATAACAATTGTTAATGTTTTAAAAATTGCATTTAAAAGTTTCGTCTGCTAGTATTCATCAACTGGTCACTTTTACTAAAAATTGAATCAAAGTTTGTAGTGATTACTGCAAAGTTGATTTGTTTAAATCTTTTGTATTAATATTTTTTGTTTTCTCATTTTTCACAATAACCGTATGGTTGTGATAAAGTTTAATTGATCATAGGTCAAGAGGGTACCCATCCTCTACCATATATTGTCACAAGTGATCGAACTGTTTGCCTTGTTTTACTCTCATTTTGAGTAAAAATAGACCTTATTATTTTTTTCTTGGCGCGCTAAACTTTTTTCAGAGCGTTTCTTCGATTCGGTTCTGTATACAACTCTTTTTGTATAACTTTTCCGATTTTTAGCACTGTTTAGTAAATCTTTTTTCTAAGCGCTTACTGATATTTGGTTGGGTGCAAGGTTTTTATACAGAGTTTTCTTGGTTCGATTCGGCGAAGCTTGCTTAAACTTTTGTCTAAGTGTTTCTTTGGTTTGGTTCGGTGTTCAGTAAAAGTAGCCGTTTTTATCTGGATTTTGGTAAAATTTTTTTGAGAGTTCTTTAATTCCTAAGTTGATCTATTAGTTTCTTTCAGCATAAATGTATTAGCTAGTGGTCTGGAGGTTTGTACGGTTTGTGATTCTCTATGTCGCCTTTTGCTGGTTGAGGTCCGTGTATTCCGGTTATTGCGGGTATTTTCGCCGAATACTTCCAGACTCGGGTCCGGGTTTTCGCTTCAAGAAATTCCAAGTCCGGGTTTTCGCAACAAATCGATCAGGGTTCAGGTATTACAAAAATACCCGGACAAAATACCCGGTGTAAGGTCTGGACTGGTCAAAAACGGGGATTTTCGACCGATCCGAAGGCGGGTATGGTCTAGTTTCGGGTTGATCCTGGAACAGTTTTAATACGATTCAAACACTCCTACGGCTCGTGCGAGTTTATACAACGCTGTTTTCCGGTTTAATAGTAACACGCAAGTAATTAACACAAAATATAGAACACAAGCCCGTTAGTCCCGCTGATGCCAAAATTGCCAAATTTCCCTATTTCCGACAGTTATAGCTTTTGAACGAGGGCCATGCGGCCGAAAAGCACTATAGAAATTATGAGTATTGGGAAACTGCAATATGTAAGCGAAAAATGGACAAAATCCGCCAGACACAGCTTACGGGACTGCTACCTAAATCACGTCCGGGCACAATTATAACAGTAAACCACAAATTACAAAAATAATAAGTAAGCGTCTCCCAGGCCTGAAAATTGTTATTTCGACCAAGTAAAATACGCTGCTTCCGATTAGATGCTTTTTACGACTCCGTCAAGGCGAGAATTATCTGTTTTACACGATCCGAGAATATTGCTATAAGTTACGTATGTACTAATAAATCATCCGAGCACTCTTACTAGCTAAGCTACCACCATTCTACCGCTAAAACCAATACTACTGAATAATCATCCAAGTTCACAGAATATGGCAAATAGTATAGAACTGGGGCAGAATTGGCAGAAATAGAGGTGCGAAATGGAATGAGCACCTTGAAATTAGTAGGAAACGGGAATGGGGCGCCTGAAAACATGAAAATAAGTGTATATAAGAGCACAAGAAATATGAAATGTGGGAAATGGCACAAAAGGGTCAAGGGAAGAAGAATTTGTAGAAATAGGGATGCGCAACGCACTGAGCGCATAGAATTTGGTCAGAAAATGGGGTTTTAGTACCTGAAAACACAATATAAAGTATATGTAAAAATACACGTAATTGACATAAGCGAAATTGGCAGGAATAAGACTAAGTTTGACAAGAGTTTGACAGAAATATTAAAGCACAGTAGTTTTACAAATGAGCAACAGTATGGCAAGGCTAAAAGGATACCGGTTAAGTACAAATCACGATACTAGGATCGAGACTGAGACGGCTGGACTTCGCATGCCACGGAAACGACATAGCTAGGAGCTCAAGGGACGCCGAGGGTGGGCACCAGTGTGGCACAGAGTGCACACTGGGGCCCCACCCGACATCCCTCTCACTCAGCTCATGCCGTCCCATGGCATGCAAAGACCGGTTGACCTGAAAGAAATAAAACAAATTATGCATCGATAAAGGGATAAATGAAAAAGAACCGGTGGAATGTTTGTTTGAGTTATTTAGCGAATGTCTCTTTGTTTGCTTCTTTGGTTTAATGTACAGGCTTAAGTCAAAATCACGAACTTCTCACAGGCTAAGCATAACATATAGTTAGATACTGTCCGCAATATAAATCGAAGAATTAATAGTTGAGATGATTTCAAACGAATATGTTCCTTTTCCTTGATGCTTGCTTTTCCGGGTAACATCAAGCGACAGTGCTCGTCTAGTTACTAACTTTTAACAGGAACATGAAACATATACCAGGTTGTTCAAGTGTTTAGTAATTTTTTAGTATAAAAATTCTATCAGCGTGAGTTTACATAAATAATAACCGTTACTATATTCTTCCTTACTTCCTCGAAGCTATAAAAGTGTAAACAAAACGTAAAACAGCAATCAATTTTTGCAATAATGAACATAAGCTTAAGCTTAATCGACCACGTGTTAAAACTATTGATGACTATAATTGCGTGCAATAACAGCGTTGTATTAACGATCAACCTATGGGCTTCGACCAATTCAACCAGCTCGCGATCTGAGTGGCTAAAATCGAACGCTCCTTTAGTTCTTAAAACCGATTCACCAGCAATCAGACAACTGGTTGCGAACAATTCAAATTCGCACGGTTCGAACAACTTGACCAACTCGCGATCCGATTCGCTAAACTTGAATGCCCGTTCACCTCTTCCTTCAGATGTACCGGCGATCAACCAATACTATTCTAGCAACTTAACCACGGCGCGATCTGATTCGCTGCTTGCAAGCGAAGATTATTCAATTCGACGTGAACAACAACCAATAGAATTCAACCGTGATCGCCAAGAACAAACGCAACGTGTTTGCCTTCAAATTCAACTCACAGAAGCGTCAGTTTGGGTTTGTGGTGTAGCGCTTGGGATCGTTATTTTTGCCGGAGTCATTGGAAACTTAAAAGCTGTTGGCATGATTATGCGGTTTTTGAGGCAGTCGGCATTTCGAACGTACCTTATTGTGTTGTGTTTGACCGACACTGGTTAGTATACTTATACAGGACGTACCATTGATGTAACCAATATTTTCTTACGGCAGGGTATGACCTTAATAAGCAAAATCATTTTTTGTGACCTCAAGGTTTATGCTTAAGCTGTTTAACAGGGCTTATTTGCCACAAAACTGTTGTGTCAAACAGCTCTTTGTCGCTTAAATATTTAATACAAGTGCCGGTTGCTGAAGAACTGACATCACAGACACGCATACAATCACTGTATCAACTGTAGTAGTTTTCTAGAAACGCTTCACTTTCCTATAAACACAAAGCCCCTATAAATTTAGCGGCCCAAGTATGGAACAGGGCCGGATCGTTTTCCGAAGGGGCTATAATAGAGTCAGTTTAAGCTTTAGACTAATTGATTTGCTTAGGCTTAGGCTTAGGCTTAGGCTTAGGAATATGCTTATGCTACTCTTCCGACCCTGTTCAATACATGGACTAACTTAGCCTACCAATATTATTGTAGAAAAGTGTCAGGTATGCTTTTAAAAATGTTTACTTTCCTAAACCTAATCTCCTTAAACAGTTACGGTCAATATACCAATATTACTGTATAGAAATGTTTCAGGTATGTTAACGTCTTCATTTATAACCATCGTTTTACCGCGTCTTGCACATTTGACCACGATGACAACAAACCCATCAGTAAATCGATGTATTACTTACGCAGTCTGGCTTCTATATCCGATTGGTCTTATTTCTCAAACAGCGTCAACTTATCTAATTACCACCTTGAGTATTGCCCGTGCGCTAAGTATGATGCTACCATTTGAAACACAACGCAACGTGCGACTAACTCAAGCGCGTTACGTTTCACTTGCAATTATTGCATTCGCAGTCGCATATAACGCACCGCGATTTGCAGAATTGCAAGTAACGCCATGTGTTAACACTGCAGTAAGCTTGCGTGCAGCATCTGCCACAACAACTGCGACTGCAACTGCAATCACAAAGCAACAACAGCAACAACATCAACTTCAACAACAACAACAGCAACAGCAACAATTTTACGAAATTGAAGCAACAACATTAAGATGGTCAAAAACATACATAACTGCATATGTTGTCACTGCATATATTGTATTTATGTTTGCGTTACCATTTGCAGTTATTTTTCCTTCGAATATTGTTACGTCAATATATATTTGTCGAATGTTATGCGAACGACGGCGTATGAATTCCCCATATTTGTTACGGTAAAGGTTTAATTATTCAAGGAGAAGAATAGAACGAATATGCTCATCTAAAAATTTCAAAATAGAAAACAACAAAATCACTTTGGAACCAGGGTGTAAATGGATAGATAAAAATAACGCAACCGGAAACGGATAGTGATTAAAATAACGGAAACGAATAGTGATTAAAATATCAGAAACAGAAACAAATAACGGATATTGAAGTATAAAAGGTCAAAATGTTTTATGCCAACACTATGAGATTTGGTTATCCAGAATACCTACGAATGCTGACTATCCTGCGATAAAAATTGTAATATGATTTCACTGAAATTTCCATCAAATTTAATTCCCCGCTCAGTTGTCTCTTAAAATGGTTGCATAACTGTAGCACTAATTTTAGTTTACTACAGCCTGTTTGGTAGTAATTTACCTCGACTTGGCTTAACTTTTGTTGCAATTTTTGCAGAGAAATAAACGTCTTCTTATTTTGAACAAAATCTTTCGCAGTGTAAAACTACATTATCGTTAAATTTGGCAGAATTTTTTGACACATATTTTGGTTTCAAGCAAAGCTGCACGTTTACTCGCGGGTAAACGTGTACCGAGTACGAAAATTTACATGCAGGTATTCCGCGGATAAAGAATTTCAAAGTATGGGTAAACATTTTATTAATCTTTACTCATCTAAAATTTTTACACGAAACTTGCGAAACCACCTGACGTTAAAAAACAGTTTACCGTATGAGTGAAAAATAAGTAGCGAGTAAAAGTAAAATGCACTGTAATATTGTACAATTGTATTGAACACAGAAGAAA
>JASANG010002926.1:75000-77445 GCA_030248215.1 Enoplolaimus lenunculus
TAAATCAAACAAGAACCATCTCTAGCTATGGCATAGATTTTGAACAAAGACGCCGCAACCGTTTCGATGACGTCATCCAAACGAACTGCAATCTTTTTGATGACGTCATCCACACAAACTGCAACCATTTCAATGACGTAACCGCTGGTGAAGCGGCGAAAATAAGTAACGACACCATTGTAGCAGACAACGCGTCATCCCCGAGCGTAAATTGTGTTACTTCATGTCATACTGGCGAATTACAGTTGTCAATCAATTTGAGTAATCAATCATTGAATACATGTACGATGTATTCGGCTACGATATCGGTAGAAACTAACCGATAAATCTTCTGAAGTGCATCAACTAAATGCTACCAAAGGAATAGTATAGGGTGCCGTGGTTACCATGTGAAAAAATCGTGATTTTGATATATTTTCTCCGACTCAATCACAAGCTTAGATTTATGTTTTTTCTCAATGACGCTATACAGCTCCAGTTCCAGAATTGCAGACGTTTACCTCGTTTATTCCCAAAAATTCAATTTTACACTGTTGATTCCCAAAAATCCAATTTTACCCAGTTTTTATTCCCAAAAATCCAAAAAAACATACGAGTATGGCACTACCCAATAAGCATTGCTTATTTCGCCTATACTATTTATCTACTACGATGCCGATAATTCCTTTTTAGTAAAATTCCCCGTGTTCAATTACGATGCAAATGAGCTGTTGTTAGACTAAGTCACAAGCAAACAAAACACCAACGCAAAACCCCGTAAATTCTACGTAAAATTTACCTATAAATTCCCGAATGTTTCCAACAAAGCCAAAACTAGTTTTGCTAGACGTTGAGGTTGCATGCCATGACCGAATCCCAGTATATCGGGATTCGGCCTGGACACTACAAATAGGCCAGATACCAATAACAGCAACATAACACCACCCAGCCGCAGACAAAACAACAACCATGTGTCGTGCTGACTTAGCACCAGCTAAGTCATTATGCCACTCCAGCCAATAAAAATATGCAATGGAACCCAAATGCACGTTTTATTGCGACTGAACCGCTGCGCACACTAAAAACAATGCCTAAGCCTTACTTAAGTTCTGAGAGAGACTAGGTGAAACCAGGGCCTCCGGTAAATCGTGGTTTTTATTCAGTAAAAGCCTCTCGATTTATACTTTTCCGGGTTTCACGGAACTGCAAGAGTAAAAGCTTAAGCTTTTAGACAAATTTGTTTTACTATACGGTTACGCCCCCGTTACCAATGGTTTGGATTGCACACAAATGTCCAGGCGTTTATTGAAAGCGCTATAGTGTCCATTAAACGTTAACTGAACAAGCTATGCCATCCTCGAAGAAACTGTCAGGACACCTAAATAAAAGACGTTCGGACTTATCAGTAATGCGTGTCTTTTCCGCAGTATTTTTGCAGGAAAATTAAATTTTACCCGGAAAATTACTTTTTCGGTGACGAATTCAAATTTTGGCGGGAAAACTCAAAGTTTGGTGGCAAATTTAAAATTTCGCGGCAAAACTCACATTTTGCTGGAAAATTCAAATTTTGGCGCAAATTCAAATTTTGGCTGCAAAATGAAATTTTGGCAGGAAAACTATTTTTTGGCAGGTAATTCAAATTTTGGAGAGAAATTCAAACTTTGGCGGGAAAATAGAAATGTTGGCAAGAAATTTTAGCATAGCTCTTACTTTTGGTATGTGGACCTTTTTTATACGAAAACTATGTGGACACTTCGTGGGAAACGAAAACTATGCACGGACGCGGTAGCTAGCAAAAATTGTGTCCGCTCAGAGTTACTGCGATACTCCATTGAGCCCACAGAAAAAATGGCCAATGTTACTTTTAGGGGCGTAACAGTAATAAGCGTATTCCTAAGTGTAAGCCTAAACCTAAGCAAAAAATGTAATCTAGAATCTAAACCTACTTTTTATAGAACCACCAGAAACCTGGACGCCCCTTCGTGTAACATGGGCCGAAAAAATAAACAAAGCGGACAATTCGTGTGCAACCCAAACCAACGGTAACGTGGGACTAGTTAAAATTTTAGTTTGGTTATTAACCCTTTCTCACATGAATATTTTCTATTTCCCCTGAGACCTACTTTTATGCTAGGATTCGAACTGCAGTGACTGGAGTGGGAGGCGTATGCCATCACCACTCAGATATAGGAGCTTGACGCTCTAGCCCAAGGGGGCTCTCACGTCTTGTGGTAATTTAGTACTATGTATACGTGTTGCAATTCTTACACACAGTGCTATATATACTATTTAACGTATATGCACTGCGCTGAGTTGCCTACTGGCAACTCAATGTGAGACGGGGTTAATAGTCTGTCAGTCATTTAAACTTCTACTGTTAAATTAATATTCAAATTTAGTTATAATTTTAGTTCAGGTCTTTGAGGCCATGTATTAATCTTGCCACGCCCGTTGACTTCACTTGGC